>QEOT01007607.1:1198-20543 GCA_003123785.1 Pterocarya stenoptera
TTTATACAACCCTACTATAGCATCGACACAATATACTTGGTCCCTTTACACCATTCAATCAGATCTGGCGTTATGAAGGATTTTTATATGATAATAATAATTATACAAAATTAATCAAACTGCTGATTTGTTGAGGGAAGATTCTAAGGAAACACATAAATCTAGCAAGTAAACAAATGGGATGCCACCCTTAGTCTGTGCTTCTCATTCCAAAAACCATGTCCTCCCTTTTGCAAATAAACAGATGCCAACCACATAAATCCCCACAAAATAAACACAAAAAGGAGATTTTAGATTAAAACCATACCTTTGATGGAGTACCTACAGTTGCTAGAGTAGCTTTTGCATGGTTGAAAGATCAACGTGAGATAGGACAGCATGCGAGAGGACGACGTGAGGCATGGCCGTAGTGTAAGGCAAAAGATGTGTGGGAAGCAGTCGTGACTCATGAGAACTAAGAACTAAGGGAGAGTGAGCATATGAGAGAGAGTTAGGAAATATGAAATAGGGTTAGGGTATTTTTTTTTTAGGTTAAAAATGATATAATTGTAATTTTGAGTAAAACATTTAACTAGTCACTAACAGGTTAAGCAAGTTGACTAGTTAGTGACCCGTTAACATCCAACCCAAACCAACTTTTTGAAATCCCAAAGCAAAACTTATATTCTAACAATATTTTAATTTTATAATATTTTAATTCAAAATTTTCTCTCTCCTTTCCCAAAACCCAATAAAAATCTTAACTCAAACTATTTCACTACTATTCACAAACCATTTCACTTCTATTTACAAAATTTTCATTTCATCTTATCCCATCTGACTATTTAAATGAGGCCTAACTCTTTGTCTTGTCAGAGTCACTAGCTTCTGTAGCTCGTTATTCTTTGCTTCATGATAAGTGGTCTTTTGCATGCTCACGTTTAATGGAACAACACACTTATCTCCACTTCGATTTGGTTTCAGCCATGCGTTTGCAAGGTGCTTTCTCGTCCATGAGCTAGAGTGGCTATACTTTGTAGCACCTGCTGCTAATTCCTTAGACCACTGAAGTATTTCTCATCTTTTCCTTCCACTAAACTCCATGAATGGCCTTTCTCCTTTTGTGCCAGGGTGTTCCTCACATCCTCTCCACCTTATGAGGAATTTTGTTCTTGAAATTTCGAAAGGTTATCCCTTGCCTGGTCCTCTCAAGGGAGGCGAGTTTAGACAGGGGACCCGTTGGTGCAACTGATCACCTTCAACTGCAAATGGTTCTTTCCCTATTATTGGCACAACTCTTCTGCCTACTTTGGTTAGTAGTCATCCTTTCCCATATGAATTTGACTTGTTCTGCCATCTCCTGAATAATCTTTGGTTTGAGTAACTCGGCCTCTCATACTTCATCCCAACATATTGGTGACCTACACGTTGGTCCATATAGTGCCTCACAAGGGGCCATCTGAATAGTCGTTTGATAGCTATTATTATACACAAATTCCATGTGGTATGTGCTACTCCCAAGGTCCTTTGAAAGATGGTATGCATGACTTTCGCATGTCCTCTGGGGTTTGGATATTCGTATCCGATTGTCCATTCGTCTAAGAGTGGTAGGAACTGTTGAACTTTAGTTTTGTGCCCATCGCCTTTTGTAAACTCCTCCAAAATTGCGACGTAAACTTAGGTTCCCGATATGATACTATAGTTTTAGAGACTCCATGTAACCTCACAACGCCTCATGTACATATGAGTGACCTCACAATTCCTCGAAGCCACTTATCCTCTATTGTTGTAGGGCTACAAGAACCTCTCCTGGTGATGTATCTTTCACCCATAGGTGACTCATGTCTTCCAACAATGAATCTACCTCCGAAGTTTCCCCCTTGTCTCTTGCCTTTGACTTGCTACTTAGGGCATCGGCGACTAAGTTAGCCTTGTCCGAGTGGTACTTAATTACTGGTTGTTGCTAATGGTCACCAACCATCTTTGTTGTCTCATGTTGAGGTTCTTTTGCGTGAATAAGTGCTTCAAGCTCTTGTGGTCCGTGTAAACCTCGTACTCTTCCCCATGTAGATAGTGTCGCCATATCTTCAGGGCAAATACTACTTCGACTAGTTCCATGTCTTGGGTAGGGTAATTCTTTTCATGATCCTTCAATTGTCTATATGCATAGGCTACCCCTTGCCTTATTGCATTAGAACACAAACTAAGTCATATTTCGACGTGTCATTGAATACTACAAATGGTTTATTTGGCTCTAGAAGAACCAAAAGAGGGGTTGTGGTTAGCAGTCTCTTCAATTCTTCAAAGCTCCATTCACAATGGTCGGTCCAGATGAATCTAACCTTCTTCCTTGTCAGCGCCATAAGAGGGCTCGATAATTAAAAAAATCCTTCTACAAACCTAAGATAATAACCTGCTAACCCCAAGAAACTCCTAATTTTATGTACCGAAGTGGGTTGTTTCCAATATATCACTGCTTCCACCTTGGTTGGGTCTACCATGATTCCATCCTCGGAGACTACATGGCCTAGAAATCTTACTTCCTCCCACCAAAATTCACACTTGCTAAATTTGGCATACAACTGGTGGTTCTGGAGAGTCCTTAGCACCATCCTCAAGTGATCTCCATGTTCCACAAAGATATCTTCTATAAATACCACCAAAAATAAATCTCAGAATGGTTGAAACATCCTATTCATGAGATCCATAAAAGTTGTTGGGGTATTTGCCAACCCAAAAGGCACTACAGTGAACTCATAGTGACCATACCTAATCTGAAAATTTGTCTTTGGTACATTGCCTTCCTTAATCCTTAGCTAATGCTATCCAGATGTGAGATCGAGCTTAGAAAAGACTGTTGCTCCTTGTAGTTGATCGAATTAATCATCTATCCTAGGCAATTGGTACCTATTCTTAATTCTCACCTTTTCATCTCCTGATAATCAATGCACATCCTAAGGGTTCCATCTTTCTTCTTCATAAATAGTATCAGCTCTCCCCACGGTGAGATACTAGGTCTAATGAAGCCTTTTACCTATAACTCTTGCAATTGGTCTTTTAGTTCCTTTAACTCTGTTGGGGGCCTCCTATAGGGTGCTAAATGACCAATTGGGAATTCTTTTACTACTGGGTAGGTTGTTCTGGTAGTACACCTAGTACCTCCCCCAGACTGAATGGACTCCTAACTTGGGGTCCATGGGTGGAGTCCGATGTGACCAATCGCTCATTTTTCTCTCGATTGGTCATGAGTCTCGCCGTTGCGTTTTAGATCTTGAATGTTGTTTTAACTTACCAGATGATTTTTAAAGCGAGCTAAGTATTTTCAAATCCTCAAAATATTTTAAATGTCTAAAATTATTTTAAATGGGGTATCTCTAGTGTTATTGGACCAAGACTAATTTTTAAAGTAAGCCTCTTTATATTTTTGAAGCCCTAAAAAAATAGTTTAATTTAGCAAACCATCTTATTTAAATGATTTTATTTCTTTACGAATATTATTTAATATTCATTGTATTATTTTATGTTAAAAACTCTATTTACTTAGATGCTTTTATTTCTCTTAGAAATATTTATTAAGTTCATCATTTTATTTTATGATGACAAAATATTATTTTGGGATTAATAAATTAAAGTTTGATTTCAATTTAGTCTTATTTCATTTCTATTTTATATTTCTATTATTTAGTTAGTTTATTTCCTTGTGTTTGATACCCACCGTTGGATCTAGGTTAGGGACCCGTAGATGTAGGGCTATGATTAAATCCCTAGAAACCATAATCCCTTCATTTCCCTCTCTCTCTCTCTCTCTCTCTCTCCAGTCGTAACACCAGCCGCCGTGACCCTCTCTTCTCCCTTGCCTCCACCATCGCCTCACCCCAGTGACCCTCCACTTCCAATTCTCCCTTTCCCTTTTCCCCCACGTCGTTGTTCCCCCACAAGCCAAAACCCAGTTGTAATCTTTCGGCTTCTCCCCAAGGCACCATGCCGCGTGCCACCGTGAGCAGCCCACAGGCACGCCGGCCAACCACCCCTCCTCAGTCAGCCTCTCCCTCAGCCCCTATAGCTGTCTCTCCCTCTCAATATCCCTCACCTGCTAGCTAGGCCATTCGCAACCGTGAATGGCGAAGCCACACCATAGGTGAGCCACCATGCCCCCTACCGCGACCACCCCTCTCCCTTCTCACAACCCAGCAGCCACCTCTTAGCCCCAAACACCTCCATTCCCTTTGTTTCTCTCAGTGTTGCCCCTCCTTGCCTTTGACTGCCACCGTAAACCACCGCACGAGAAGCCCAAATGCAAGCCGAGGTAACCCTCTACGCCCCAGTCGAAACAGAGCAAGTTTCCTTGCTCCTCCTCCAAGCTCCGCCCAACCAGTCGCCTCCCCCTCTCACGGATTCCCTCATCTCACGGCCCGCCACCAATTGGCAGCCATGGGATAGCTAAGCACCACCGTCCTTCACCATGAAGCACCCACCCTCCACCCATGGTCCACTGCCAAGCCACCAAAACAAGCCATGTTGGTCACGGTAGTGACCACCAAGCCTCAACCTAGCCTCTCCTTGCATGTATGTAGTGACCACCATTAGACTGCCAAGGACCAGCAGGTAACAAGCTGCACGAGCTCATCATTGCTGCCTTTAGCCTGTTGCACCATTGCCCGGCTCATTCCCAATTTATGGTATAATCTCTATCACTTTATCACAAGAATTATTATGTTGTGAAGTGGAAATTGAAATGTTGTTGTGAAATGTGCACTGGTGTTGCTGATTGTGAATATGTTGTGTTGTGAACAGTGTGCTGTTATTGGTAGTTGTGATTGGTGAGCTATGGACTTGTGAATGGAGTAGTGGTGATGTGGTTGTGTAATTGAAGTGATGGACATTTATGTGTATTTGTAATGTGGTTGTAAGAAGTGTGAAGTGGTAGGGTTGAATGTGAAGTTGGTGATGCGGTTATGCTTTGTGAAGTGTTGGGATGTTTGTGCATTTATGTTATGACTGTGCATAGTGAGATTGTGATGGGGTTGTGATTTTGAAGTGGCAGGACCATTGTGAATGTGCTCTGTGTAATGAACTGTGAATGTAAAGTTATGGGCTGAATTATGGTTCACTATGCAGTTTGTAAAGTGTTTGGGAACTGTGTGAAGTGATTGGATGATGTATAGTTATGATGTGGTTGTATGTTGTGTATGTCGTGTGAAGTGTCAGGATAAGCTATGTAGTTGGACAGGTTGTATGAAATGTTATGTTGGTCGAGTTTGAGTTGGATGTTAGTGTCGATGTGTATGAAACTTGTTTACACAAGTGGAAGTTATAGTGAACTATATAATGTTGATCTTAGGTGATAAACGGGTGAGGTACATTTGCAAATTGGTTGAACGCATGTACCAGACAGATGTATCATATATAATGGGTAATCTGTCCTAAGCATGAGTACACAATGTTTAAGCCTCAAGGTTGATTAAAGTTGTGTATTATACTTAGTTTGGATTATGATGAAATGTTGGTTAGATTATGCATGAATAGAGGAAGAGATGTATGCGTCCACTAGGATTGAGATGTATAACTTAGTTCGTTCAAGTTATGCATCGAAATGGATGGTTTAGTAGGAAGAGTATGGTGAAGATGATAGTGTGTCTTAACCTTTAAAGTGAATCAAGAATGTTCACTTTAAAGGATAAGAACTTGAGGTAGAATGCTATGTGCAGGGAAGGTGACCTCAAGTGTGTCCCAAGTTATGAGTTTGAGAATTTAGAGAAGACTGATAAAGGAAAGCATAGAGGATGAACTTGGATGATAGAGTATGACTAAGTGAAAGAAGTTTAAGTAAATGGTAGTATTATGCAAGTTCTAAGTTTTAGTTACTTATGCACTTGAAAAGGGAATTAATTATGTTAAGTTTAGGTATGTATGTAGGTTTCCATTTGATGCGCACATGAATAGACTACATGAAATGTATATAGCATGGAGTCTAGGTAAGTATTATGTTCATATTCTTTTAGAGTTTCTAACGATATGAAAATGAAAAAGAAATGTTTCTCTTTATGATGCTTTATGAAATGAAATGAGATGATGTTTTATGAAAGTATGCTAAGTATTATTTAAAAGGTATATGCATGTAAATGCCTTCTTTGGCAACCCCTATTTATACACCCAAAATAATAGTTGTATGCAAGTGATTGGATGTTATATGTAGCAGTAATTGTCTTTATTTCTCATGAAATGGAATGTTGAGGTTTATGCTTGATACTTTTAAATGATGTTTAAAGGATGCAATGAAAGTGTATTTGAATGATGCTATGAAATGAAATTTAAACGATGCTACGGAATGACGTTTACCGATGATGTTTATGCTTATGCTTTTAAATGATATTTATGTAAATTATTTGAATTAGATATTATTCATACCTGTGTTGCTTTATTTAGTCTGGAATTATATATTATTCGAATTTTAAGGCTCAGAGTTAGAGAAAGGTAGATACATAATGTTTATAGTTCATGTATGTGTAAATTTCTCTCTAAATACTCAATAAATATGGTAGGATCAACATCATATATCTATCTCCATTTCACTCTGAGTCTTGGAAATGGAAAGTCATTTAAAGTATCATTATTACGAAACAAAAATACAACAAGAGTTGCATAAATTAGTATCTTTTCCTTTCTAAAATTTGTCAATGTGTACAAGATGTTTTCATTGGATGTTTGTGGAACTAAAAGAATCTACAGGTTGACAATGATTTTTTTATTAATTGTTTTGACAATTGTGATAAAATTAAGTTTCGAATCTGGNAGTAATTGTCTTTATTTCTCATGAAATGGAATGTTGAGGTTTATGCTTGATACTTTTAAATGATGTTTAAAGGATGCAATGAAAGTGTATTTGAATGATGCTATGAAATGAAATTTAAACGATGCTACGGAATGACGTTTACCGATGATGTTTATGCTTATGCTTTTAAATGATATTTATGTAAATTATTTGAATTAGATATTATTCATACCTGTGTTGCTTTATTTAGTCTGGAATTATATATTATTCGAATTTTAAGGCTCAGAGTTAGAGAAAGGTAGATACATAATGTTTATAGTTCATGTATGTGTAAATTTCTCTCTAAATACTCAATAAATATGGTAGGATCAACATCATATATCTATCTCCATTTCACTCTGAGTCTTGGAAATGGAAAGTCATTTAAAGTATCATTATTACGAAACAAAAATACAACAAGAGTTGCATAAATTAGTATCTTTTCCTTTCTAAAATTTGTCAATGTGTACAAGATGTTTTCATTGGATGTTTGTGGAACTAAAAGAATCTACAGGTTGACAATGATTTTTTTATTAATTGTTTTGACAATTGTGATAAAATTAAGTTTCGAATCTGGACAAGTAAAGCTTTATTGGAATCCATGAGGCTCATGGGCTGCCATAAGATTCTAAATGACAGTTTTCAATTGTTGAATTAATTGCTAGAATCTAATATATAATGGTCTAATAGGACACACATCATAAGAAACAAAACTAATGGTCATATATGTTGAAGTAACCCACACACCCTTGTATTCTTTTCAATTTTTAATTTATTTTGTCATTCATTTCCTTGATACGTGGTGTGAGGGAGAAAAATGCCCATAACCCATAAATTGGGCCCAGCCCACCAAGCCATCACTGAGGACAAAAAGGGGAACAAGGAATAGATAAGAAGGGGACAAGAGGGATAGGAGAGCTGTAAATATCAGAGGGAGACAAGCGGGAGACAAGAGGGATAGGAGGGCTATAAATGTCAAAGGGAGACAAGAGGGATATGAGGGCTATAAAATGGTAGAAGGTCAGGAGAAGAAAGCAAAGAGACTCACGCAAGAGAGATCTGCCACCTCATGGCAAGCTGGCATCCATAATAAAGGGTCAGACAAACGTATAAAAGGAGAGCCCCAGACAACATAAGAGGAAAAAGGATGGAACACAGAGGGATGAACTCTGATCAATAGGGAATTGATGGAAATATATTGAGGAAGAGCTCCAACCTTATATGTACAGTGAGATATGAGAATCCATGAGTGATTGTTAACAAATATATTATAGTTGAGACTTCCCTCCCCAAAACCCCCGTGGACGTAGGCATATTGCCGAACCACGTAAATCTTAGTGTCCATCTCTTTTTACTTTCCCTGCACTTATTTTCCATTCATCACCATGGACGTACGAATCGCCATCTTACAGCCGCACCGGAACATTGCCGGGGGCTCCAAATAATTCGCATCGTGGCACTGTCAACGTAGATTTGCCCAGGCTCGTGAAAGACAACGTCAACAGTGGCGCCGTCTATGGGATCTCTGTTGTCCCGCAACTAGCATGTCCTTTGTAGGCCGGCAACAACACACTTTCAGAACTCGCGATGTGAAGAAGAACAAACTGAAGCGATGGAAGGAAGAGCTGACAAATAGTCTGTGATAACAGAGAAGAAGAATGCATTAAAGGTGAAAAAATGATGATTTTCCGGTGCACAGAATAAATTCCGAATGATGAAGGAAGCATCCTCCAGATAAGTACTCCATGTTCCATTACTTCTATTTTTTTTATTAACGACACTAATTTAAAGATCGGGAGAATAAATTCTGTGTCGCCTAGATAATACAACACATGCAGCCTAAGTGACGGGGCCACTTACTTCCTAAGCTTGGGGATATGGTTTATGCACAGGCACATGCACATGTGGACAATAACTGAACGTCCAACCGAGCAGTGCCCACCAAAGCACTGTGCTGTGCCTATCGTACATGGTACTGTGCATTTAATTGCACAGTGCCATGTACTTACGTGCCATGCATGGCACTGTACGTACCATGCATGGAGGCTCGATGGGTGCGCATCTTGTGCACCCGAGCGGTACCCTGCCATGCCTTGTGCGGCCAAGATCACTAGCCGCAGGCGACAACTTCGGGCCACCGCACCGGCCGCCGAAATTTTCTGTCGCGGCAGTGGTGGTCACCAGAACCAAAGGCCGTGCATGACATGCACGGCAAGCCACCACGAGATATCACCTACAAGGACCGTAAGGCTCACGGCTGCCAGCCGTGAGCCACACGTAGCTGCCGCTGGTAGTTTCTATCTCCGACTGGCTCATCCCCGTCGCTAGGTGCTGAGTGAGGTGCTTTATGCCGAAATGTCATGCTCACGACGTTCACACCGTGGCAGGAGGCTGGCGCCCACCATATGGTGCGCCGGCATCGTCTGTCTCCTCTGATCTGATCAACGGCCTACCACTCCCTTCGGCATGGTTCTGTATGAACCACGTCCCTTAGCACCGAAAACCAACGCACGACCCAGCCGTGTTGCGTATGGAAGACGTACCGCGGAGGTCGTCTTGATCAACCGGCAACGTCTCACCTCGCTCGTGCTGTCTCCAATACTCGTGATGGCCATTCGCCATGCACCCAAGCACACGGTGCCGTGCACACAAACAAAAAACTATCGGCGTCCGATCACAAGCACGGTTGTCTCCCCGACGATCACTACGTGAACCACCGACACTTTCTCAGCTGCCACGTGAACCACCAATGGGGGCCCTTGTCAACCCACCCCATGTGCACCCCGTTGTGTATATGGGAGTTCTACGGTGGCACTACGTCCACATGCTCGGCCTCCCAGCTCGTTCTCCAGCTCCGACAGCACCTGCGTGGAAGTTAGTAGCTTGGAAACAGCTGCATAGAAGTCATTAGACGAGCTCCTCAAACGCACCCTCATGGGAAACCACTGCTTGCTCAGAAACTCAGATCGGAACACCTGCACGGAGTCCCTCAGCTCGGTAACTACAGACACAGATTCCCTCAGCTTGGTAAAATACATGGACGAAAACCTACCTGCCCGGAAACTCAGCTCGCTTGGAAAAATACATGAATGAAGACAACAACAGGCACGGGGGCATACACTTCATTACCTAGGTTTCTCAGCTCGGAAACAGCACACTCAGACTCCATGCTCAGTCTCTAACTCGTTCTCCAGCTCCGACAGCACCTGCGCGAAAGTTTGTAGCTCAGAAATCACTAGACGACCTCCTCAAACTCACCCTCATGGGAAACCACTGCTCGCTCAGAAACTCAGCTCGGAATACTTGCATGGAGTTCCTCAGCTTGGTAACTACAGACCCGGATTCCCTCAGCTTGGTAAAATACATGGACGAAAACCTACCTGCCCGGAAACTCAGGTCGCTCGAAAAAATACATGCACGAAGACAACAACAGGCACGAGAGCATACACTTCATTACACAGGTTTCTCAGCTCGGAAACAACAAACTCAGACTCCATGCTCAGTCTCCAGCTCGTTCTCCAACTCCGACAACACCTGCCTCCAAGTTTGTAGCTTGGAAATCACTAGACGACCCGCTCAAACTCAACCTCATGGAAAACTATTGTTCAAAAATCACCACGAGCATACAAATCATTGCACGGAAGCAACAAAACTTGCATGAGACCCAAGCACCATTGGTTGAGCTCGGACAGAACACACGCCACACTGCGCTATTTTTCTACTCGGATTGGTTATTTTGCTCCGATCGGTTTTCCTACTCAGATCAGCTATTTTGCTCGGCACGGTTTTTCTACTCGACGCAGTTTTTCTGCTCGGATCGGTTTTTCTACTCGGCGAGGTTTTTTCTGCTCGGCGCTATTTTTCTGCTCGGATCAGTTTTTCTGCTCAGCTCTGCTATGCTGTTCTGCTCTGCACTGCTGTGCAGGCAAGCACAGACTCTTCGTAACTAATCAACAACTCCAGGTTCGTTACTCACAAAATTCATGTGAATTCTATTTCTACTAACAAAGTTATTTCTATCATGGGAATGAACCACCGGGAGCAAAAGGTCAAGAATCGCCCGACTTACTAGAACTGGACGCATTGGTGAGGGAGCAGGGCCCTAAGGCTCTGCCAACCTATAAGGGCCAACCCACAAAGTATAAAGCATAGGAACCGAGCCACGAGCTTGGACCTGCTAATAGCTATTCTCAACGCAGTCTAAATGACATGCCGAGCTTTGTGCAATGGTGCAGAACCGGACGCTTTGGTGAAGGAGCAGGGCCCTAGGGCTCTGCCAACCTATAAGGGCCAACTCACGAAGTATAAAGCACAAGAACTGAACCATGAGCTTGGACTTGCTAATAGCTATTCTTAACGCAGTTTAAATGATAGGCTGAGCTTCGTGCAATGGTGTAGAACTGGATGCGTTGGTGAGGGAGTATGGCCCTAGGGCTCTGCCAACCTATAAGGGCCAACCCACGAAGTATAAAACACAAGAACCGAGCCACGAGCTTCGACCTGCTAATAGCTATTCTCAACGCAGTCTAAATGACATGTCGAGCTTCGGGAAATGGTGCAGAACGAGATGCGTTGGTGAGGGAGTAGGGCCCTAGGGCTCTGCCAACCTATAAGGGCCAACCCACGAAGTATAAAGCACAGGAACAGAGCCACGAGCTTGGACCTGCTAATAGCTATTCTCAACGCAGTCTAAATGACATGCCGAGCTTCGTGCAATGGTGCAGAACTAGATGCGTTGGTGATGGAGCAGGGCCCTAGGGCTCTGCCAACCTATAAGGGCCAACCCATGAAGTATAAAGCATAGGAACTGAGCCACAAGTTTGGACCTGCTAATAGTTATTCTCAACACAGTCTAAAGGACATACCTAGCTTTGTGCAATGGTGCAGAATCGAATGGGTTGGTGGGGGAATAGGTCTCTAGGGCTCTGCCAACCTATAAGGGCCAACACACGAAGTATAAAGCATAGGAACTGAGCCATGAGCTCTGACCTGCTAACAGCTATTCTCAATGTAGTCTAAATGACATGCCGAGCTTCGTGCAAGGGTTCAGAACACGATGCGTTGGCAGTGAAAAAATCTCCATCAAACGGAATCTCCATGAACAAAACTGAGTCATTAGACTATCGTGAGCTCCACACTTGCACTCTACGCGGTCGAGTCCATCTCCCGCCCCATTCGAGCTCCGCGCTCGCCCTTTACGTGGTCGAGTCCATCTTCGGCCACATTTGAGCTCCGCGCTCACGTTTTACGCGGTCGAGTCCATCTCCTGTCACATTTGAGCTCCACGCTCGTGCTTTACGCAGTCAAGTACATCTTCCGCCACGTTTGAGCTCCGCACTTGCCCTTTACGAGGTCAAGTCCATCTCCCTCCACGTTTGAGCTCCACGCTCGTAGCATACTTGTACTCGTTAAACACTGGATATCAATTCGCAAATCCGTTCACCTGCTAAAAATTAGCGGGCTTCTGTGAGGGTGAAAAATGCCCATAGCCCATAAATTGGGCCCAGCCCACCAAACCATCACTAAGGACAAAAAGGGGGACAAGAGGGATAAGAGTGCTGTAAATGTTAGAGACAAGAGGGAGACAAGAGGGATAGGAGGGCTGTAAATGTCAGAGGGAGACAAGAGGGATATGAGGGCTGTAAAATGGCAGATGGTCAGGAGAAGAAAGCAAAGAGACTCACGCAAGGGAGATCTGCCACCTCATGGCAGGCTGACATCCACAATAAAGGGTCAGACAAACGTATAAAAGGAGAGCCCCAGACAACATAAGAGGAAAAAGGATGGAACACGGAAGGATGAATTCAGATCAATAGGGAATCGATGGAAATATATTGAGGAAGAGCTCCAACCTTATATGTATAGTGAGATATGAGGATCTATGAGTGATTGTAAATAGATATATTATAGTGGAGACTTCCCTCCCCAAAACCCCCTATGGACGTAGGCATATTGCCGAACCACGTAAATCTTGGTGTCCATCTCTTTTTACTTTTCCTGCACTTATTTTCCATTCACCGCCATGAACATACAAATCGCCACCGTACAGTCGCAACAGAGCATCGCCGGGGGCTCCAAATAATTCACATAGTGGCACTGTCGGTGTAGATTTGCCCAGGCCCGCGAAACACGACATCAACACGCAGTACAAAGCAAAAAATTATATTATTTATAAGTTGGTATGTCAACATAATATCAAGGATGAGACTAATTTAGCTATTAAGAAAATTAAAACAAAATGTTTTTATACTAATTAATATGGCAGATTTTCACTAAACATTAGTTAATCTCTATAAATAGCGTTCATGCGCATCAACTTCTTCACACTAAACATAACCAAAACAAGAGAGGGAAAAGAAGATGGAGAACCAAATTTGTTCTATGTGCTTTGGTCTCTTCTTGTTTCTTCTTCTTACAAAGTGGCCAAGTGTTGAAGCTCATACTTGCAAGCCTAGCGGCACGATAAGGGGCAAAAAGACTCCTCGGGGACAATGTAACAAAGAGAACAACTCTGATTGTTGTATTCAAGGCAAACTTTACACCACTTACAAGTATTCACTGCCAGTGTCTAGCCATACAAAGGCCAAGCTAACAATCAACAGCTTTGATAAAGGTGGCAATGGTGGTGCACCATCTAAATGTGACAATAAGTTTCACCCTGATAGCACCCCAGTGGTGGCACTGTCAATAGGATGGTTCAACAATAAGCATAGATGTTTGAATTATATCACCATCCATGGAAACGGAAGGAGTGTCAAGGCCAAGGTGGTTGATGAATGTGATTCTACTATGGGGTGCGATGCTGACCATGATTACCAGCCTCCATGTCGAAACAATATTGTTGATGCCTCTAAGGATGTTTGGAAGGCGTTAGGAGTAACATAAAATGATTGGGGCGATTAGATGTTTAACATATACTACCAAAGAGTGAAGGTTTGTTGTGATTTATATCTCAAGCTTTATATTTCTAAGAATACAAGGGTGTGTTTAGTTCGTTAGTTTTGGTTTGTTTACGTTATCCAAAGTATTCGTGATACTTTTTACCATGTTCATAGTTTGTTTGCACCATGGTTGCAAGTTCATGAACTAAATGTCTAGGGTACGTTTGGCAACACAACCGTTCTCAAGTATTCCCAGATATTCTGAGATATTCTCAAATATTTTCTTCCCAAATATCACTCAAAACAAAACACTTTTCAGTTCCAGCTCTTCAACTTTTGCATCAAATCATTACCTAATCAATACAATTTTCTCGAACTCCCTAAACAAAACAGAAAAAAAGTGGCACCCCATTCCTTATGAAGGTCTAGGGCGAGGATCTGTGTTGCCAAGGATGCTAGCCAATGATCAGTACCCAAGGAGTTCATATAGGCGTGTACAAGTGAAAGATGTTTATCTATGAAATTGCATTGAAATGTTAAGTAGATTATGTTGTGGTAACAACGTTAGCTATCAAGTACCAGAATACTAAACTTCAAGGCAAAAGAGGGCTTCTCGCCCTTCATTAAATCTCAAAATATAATATCATCCAAATGTACACAAAGTTAGTCTTCAAAAAGTGGCAGACCAATTACAAGTAGTCACCATATTTAATACTATACATTCTAATAGAAGGTACAAGGTAACTATGACAGCTATTGATCTCTGTACTCAGGACTTCGGTGCGTGTGACTCCTATTCCTCGAGTGTCACACTGCGATTTGGACCTACATCAAAATCTATGGTCCCAAGAATAAAATCATAGTTAGCTTAGGCAGCTATGACAAGACTAATGAGAGACAATGCTACTAAAGATGCTATGAACACTTTCATGAAAATACTGGATGGACACGTATATGCATGCAAAGGAATCACCCTCACTCTTACACCTACATGCATCCTCAAATATGGCAAGGAATCACAACCTCAATTAGCACATGTACCTAAATAGGCATGGCGAGGAATCACCCTCTGGAGTCATTGCCCTTTACTCTTATGAAAAATACAAAAACACATTAGTATTAGTCTTGTGAGGAATAACATGTCTCCAACATAAATACAAAATCCGTAAAAACTAGTATTCGGCCTAGTTCAGCCCCAGATGTTCATCACATATAGATATTTGTCACAGATACAGATGTTCGTCACATAGATAGATGTTCGTCACACAGACAGATTTTCATCACACAGACTTCTCAAACAAAGATACTTGTTGCATCGGGGTTGCTTATACCCGGCCAACCAACTCGAGGACACCAAAAAGTATCCCTCACCTACCAAGTATCCCTTAGACTACTTCTCACCTTAGAGAGTAGGGCCCCGTTTAGATAAGCAAAATTTATAATATTTTAATTCAACATTTTCTCTCTCCTTTCCAAAAACCCAATAAAAATCTTAAGTCAAACTATTTCACTACTATTTTCAAACCATCTCATTACTATTCAAAGATTTCTCATCTCATCTTATCCCATCTAGCTATTCAATTGAGGCCTAACTTTTTGTCTTGTCAGAGTCACTGGCTTATGCGCCTCGTTATTCTTGGCTTCTCGGTAAGTGGACTTTTGCGTGCTTACCTTGAATGGAACAACACACTTATCTCCACTTCGCTTTGGTGTCAGCTGAGCATTTTCAAGGTGCTTTCTCATCCAGGTGCTGGAGTGGCTGTACTTTGCAGCACTTGCTGCTAATTCCTTAGACCATTGAAATATTTCTCATATTTTCCTTCCACTCAACTCCATGAATGGTCTGTCTCCTTTCATGCCAGGATGTTTGTCACATCCTCTCGACCTTATAAGGAATTTCGTTCTTGAAATTTGGAAGGGCTCTCACTTCCCAAGTCCTCTCATGGGAGGCGAGTTTAGACGAGGGACTCATTGATGCCTCTGGTCACCTTCGACTGCAAATGGTGCTTTCCCTCAATTGCGCCAACAAGCTGACCTTCTTCAATGAATGTTGAGACACGGGATGGCTCCTCATGTCTCCTCCACCTTCTTCTTCAATGTTGTCCACGGGTCATGGTCTTTTGT
Organism: Pterocarya stenoptera; assembly: GCA_003123785.1. NCBI lineage: Eukaryota > Viridiplantae > Streptophyta > Magnoliopsida > Fagales > Juglandaceae > Pterocarya > Pterocarya stenoptera. Next base: position 16,994 of record QEOT01007607.1, read on the forward strand.
ATCCTAACATCCAGTTTAGGTTCAGCTTCACAGGATTTTGGCGAATCTTCACCGCTGCCAAAATCTTACTTGTCAAGCTCCTGCATTGTCTTTTTTCCTTCTCACGATGCCACACTTGTGTTGACATAATCCAACATTTTGGATATTAGATCCCTTTCTCTTCAAGCACTTTCCTCGTCTCGGTGACGTTCCTCTTCCAACCGTTATTGTTCGGCCTCAACTTTCCCTTTTGCACAAATATTTTAACACCTTTCATTGGGACCACCTTAACCTACACCCAATCGCCCACTTCAAAAGTTAACTCTCTTCCCCTATTGTCGGCATAACCCTTCTGCTTACTTTGGGCAGTAGCCATCTTTGCCCATATGAGTTTGACTTGTGCTGTCATATACTGAATAATCTTGGTCCGAGTAACTAGGCCTCTCCTACTTCATCCCAACATATAGGCGACCTACACTTTTGTCCATATTGTGCCTCATAAGGGGCCATCTGCATACTCGCCTGATAGCTATTATTATACACAAATTTCATATGGTACGTGCTGCTCCCAAGGTCGTTTGAAAGATAATATACTTGACTTTAGGTTCTCCTCTAGGGTTTGGATAATCTTATCCGATTGTCCTCTCCTGCTGAACTTTAGTTTTGTGCCCATCGCCTTTTGTAAACTCCTCCAAAAGTAACGTAAACTTAGGTTCCCGATATGATACTATAGTTTTTGGGACTCCATGTAACCTCGCAATGTCCCTTATGTACAACTGAGTGACCTTGCTCATTATATTTGCGGTAGTGACTGGTAAGAAGTGAGTGCTATTGGTCAATCAGCCCTCTACTACCCATATCACATCTTTACTCGTAGGAGTTTGGGGTAATCAAACTACAAAATCCGTAGTGATTTCTTTCCATTTCCATTCAGGAATGGTAAAGGTGGCAAATTTTCGACCTGTCATTGATGCTCCACCTTTACCCTTCTACACGTATCACATTTTTAATGAAGTGGGTGATGTCCCTCTTCATCCCTTCTCACAAGTATCCCTTTTTGAGATCTCAGTACATATTTTATCGTCATAATGCTTGGCGTATGGTAAGGAATGGGCTTCCAACAAAATTTCTTGTATAACTTCTGAGTTGTTTGGGATTGCTTTCCACCTTTTGTTTGGGATGAACTTCTTGTCCTCTCCCAAGCTAAAATGGCAGGTCCTTCGCCTCTACCATCAAACTCCAACAACTTCGATTCTTCTCTGGTTGTTCTTGCAACTCAACGAAACCACTTATCCTCTACTATTGTAGGCCTACAAGAACGTCTCCTGGGGACCTATCTTTCACCAGTAGGTGACTGAGGATGGTAGGCACTACAGAACTTTAGTTTTGTGCCCATCTCCTTTTGTAAACTCCTCCAAAAGTGTGATGTAAACTTCGGTTCCTAATTTGATACTATAGTTTTTGGGACTCCATGTAACCTCACCACGTCCCTTGTGTACAGCTGAGTGACCTTTCTCATTATATCCGCAGTAGTGACCGGTTAGAAGGGAGCGCTCTTTGTCAATCGGCCCTCTACTACCCATCTCACTTCTTTACTTGTAGGAATTCGGGGTAATCAAACTACTAAACCCATAGTGATTTCTTCCCATTTCCATTAAGGAATGGTAAGGGTTGCAAATTTTCGACATATCATTAATGCTCTGCCTTTACCCTTCTACACGTATCGCATTTTTCAATGAAGTGGGCGATGTCCCTCTACATCCCTTCCCACCAGTATCCCTTTTTGAGATCTCAATACATATTTTATCCTCCCTGATGCATGGTGTGTGGTCAGGAATGGGCTTTTGCCAAGATTTCTTGTATAACTTCTGGGTTGTTTGGGATTATTTTCCACCTTTTGTTTAGGATCATCGATTTCCCATCCTCGCCCAAGCTAAAATGTTAGGTCCTTCGCCTCTGCCAATCTTTTGTCAGATTTCAAACAACTTTGATTCTTCTCTAGTTGTTCTCCCAATTCCTTGAAACCACTTATCCTCTACTGTTGTAGGGCTACAAGAACCTCTCCTAGTGACCTATCCTTCGCCAGCAGGTGACTCATGTCTTCCAACAGTGAATCTACCTCCGAAGTTTCCCCTTGTCTCTTGCCTTCGACTTGCTACTTAGGGCATCGGCAACTAAGTTAGCCTTGTCTGGGTGGTACTTAATTTGGCACTGGTTGTCGCGAATGGTCTCCAACCATATTGTTTGTCTCATGTTGAGGTTCTTTTGCATATATAAGTGCATCAAGCTCTTGTGGTCCGTGTAAACCTCGTACTCTTCCACGTATAGATAGTATCGCCATTTCTTCAGGGTAAATACTACTTCAGCTAGCTCCATATCTTGGGTGGGGTAATTCCTTTCATGGTCCTTCAATTATCTATATGCATAGGCTACCCCTTGCCCTATTGCATTAGAACACAACCTAAGTCGCATTATGACGCATCACTGAATACTACAAATGTTTTATTTCACTTCAGTAGATCCAAAATAGGTGGTTAGCTGTCACTTCAATTCTTCAAAGCTCCACTCACAATGGTCGGTCCAGAAAAATCTAACCTCCTTCGTTGTCAGTGCCATAAGAGGGTTCAAAAATTTTAAAAATCCTTCTGAAAATCTAAGATAATAATCGACTAACCCCAAGAAACTCCAAATTTTATGTACCGAAAGGGGTCGTTTCCAATCCATCAGTGCTTCTACCCTGCTTGGGTCTACCATGATTCCATCCCTCAAGACTACATGGCCCTAGAAATCTTACTTCCTCCAACCAAATTTGCAATTGCTGAGTTTGGCATACAACTGGTGGTTCTAGAGAGTCCTTAGCACCATCCTCAAGTGATCTCTATGTTCCATAACGTTTCGGGAGTACACTAAGATATCTTCTGGTAGTACACCCAGTACCACTCCCAAAACACCCAGTAGAACCCAGTACTGGGTGTACACCCAATAACACCCCAGACTAAATGGACTCATAACCTGGACTCAATGGGCAGAGTCCAGTCACAATGACTGCCAGCGCTGACATACAACACATAATAGTGTGTACTAGCTAATGTAAAGTGATAACAGTTAATTGAATATTATGTAATTGTTTAGCTCTTTTAAAATGAATGTACAAGATGCAAGAGATGTTTTGATAAGGAAATAAAACATTTAAAGAAAACTCACCTTGTAATGCTTTCAAAGTAAGAAATTGTTTTATGTAACGTATGTAGAGGAATGAAGAATCTATTAATGAAAACCAATGTTAGTATATGTTTAGAGGATGAAGTAATGCTTTCGGAGTATTCAACTCATTTTGTTTTTGTGTATACTTGGGCATGCTTTATGTAATAAATGAACTCATGGTTTGTAAAAGGACTTTGTACTTTACTTTAAGTTTTCAAAACAGATTTCTTGGGGAGGAATGGAAGAGTTTTATGAACTCATGTTCCATTGCAAACTCTCTTTTAAGTTTTCAAAACATATTTCAATTTTAATTATGGAATATTTTATATCCTAGGGATGAATGGAAGAGTTCTAAAAAGTTTAGTAA
>QEOT01007608.1:0-13539 GCA_003123785.1 Pterocarya stenoptera
AAAAAAAAAAAAAAAACAAGTGATCCTTGTCGGGTTAGGTCATTAACTTGGAGTGGATTAATGAGAGAGATAGAGGGGAAATTTGAGAGTGAAAGTGTTAGTATGCGGGAAGGAAGGAATCGACCCCTGGGGAGGGGGGGAGGGAGGGAAATGATGTCGTTTTTTATACCAAAAAATGGCGTCATTTTGTGTATATATATATGTGTGTGAGAGGGCAGAATGTCCTAAGTTGGAATGAAGCTCCTAAGTTGGAATGTCCGTGGGCTTGGGAACCCACGGGGCATTCGAACCCTCTGCGGTTTGGTCAAGAGGGAAGCTCCCGAAGTCCTGTTTTTACAGGAAACACATTTGAAAGCTCATGAATTCGAGGTATGTAAATTTAAATTAGGGTTTGCAAATTATTTGGTGGTGGATTGTAGAGGTTGGAAGGGGGGTCTTGCTTTGTTGTGGGGTCGGGATGTTAATTTGTCAATTATTTCTTACTCTCAATGCCATATTGATACACTAATCAAAGAGGATTCGGGAAATGGGTCTTGGTATTTTATGGGAATATATGGGTTTCCTGAAGTGGCTCAATGGTACAAAACCTCGAATTTGTTACGATCATTTGGAAGGAATAATGGTGAAGCTTGGTTGGTTCTTGGGGATTTTAACGAAATCTTGCATCACCATGAAAAATGGGGTGGAAGACCTCGGCCACATAGGCAAATTTTAGCTTTTCGGGATGTATTAAATGATTGTGCTTTAAGGGATATGGGGTTTAGGGGGACATAATTTACATGGAGTAATAGGAGGGGGGGTCTCACAGTGTTAGTGAGAGACTGGATAAGGCTCTGGAGTCTAGTTCATGGGGGAATAAGTTCTCGAATGCTTCTGTAACTCATGGGGTGGAAGCTTATTCTGATCATATTCCTTTTTGGGTAAATACTAAAGGGGAAGGGGGTGTTGCTAGGGGTAGAAGACAATTAAGATTTGAGGAGATGTGGATAGGTGAGAAGGCTTGTGATGATATTATCAGGTCTACATAGAAGAGAGGGAATGAGGGGATTGGTATGCTCAGGTTAATGGATAAGATAAAGGATTGTGGAAGTCAGTTACATAGTTGGAATAAAAATTGTTTCTGCAATGTTCAAAAGCAGTTATTTTTGGCAAGACAAAATATGGAATGGTTGCACGTTTAAGATCCAGTGGGTGAACAAAGGGAAGATCATGAGAAGGCTAGAGAGGAGGTGCAGAAATGGATGGAAAGGGATGAGGTGATGTGGAGGCAAAGGTCTAAGGCTTTGTGGCTCAAAGATGGGGACAAAAATTTCAGTTTTTTTCACATGAAGGCAACCCAGAGGAGGAGAAAAAATAGATTGATAAAAATTCAGAATGATGAAGGGGTCTGGCAGTATGGTGACCAGAGGGATAGAGTTCTTTTGCAATATTTTGAAACTCTCTTTACAAGTTCAAATCCAAGTGGAGATGATGCGTTTCTTGAGTCTCTCGCTGGTAGAGTGACTCCAGTCATGAATGAGGGGTTAAGTCAAGGGTATACAGCAGCTGAAGTCCAGAGGGCCTTGGCTGAAATGAATCCATCCAAAGCTCTTGGTCCTGATGGGATGTCTCTGGCTTTTTTTCAAAAATATTGGCACGTGATGGGTACTTCTATTATTGAAGCAGTTTTACAAGCTTTGAATTCAGGTGTTTTTCCTCGATCTCTTAATCATACTTTTATCACTCTTATTCCAAAGAAGAAAAATCCTGCTGTGGTTTCTGATTATAGGCATATTAGTCTTTGTAATGTGGCCTACAAATTGATCTCCAAAGTTATTTCTAATAGATTGAAATCTGTTTTGCCTAGTATTATTGGAAAAAGTCAAAGTGCTTTTGTGCCAGGACGTTTAATTACTGATAATGTACTAATTGCTTATGAGTGGGTACATTTTTTAAAGCACAAAAAATAAAGGAAAAAAGGTTTTATGTCACTGAAATTGGATATGAGTAAGGCCTACGGTCGAGTTGAATGGAGTTTAGTAAAAAAGTGATGGAAGTGATGGGTTTTAGGCCAGAATTTGTTGATTTGGTGATGTATAGTATTCAATCGGTCTCTTTTTCTGTTTTGGTTAATGGGGAGCCAAATGGACCAATTATTCCTAGTAGGTGGTTGAGACAAGAGGACCCGTTATCTCCTTATCTTTTCATTCTTTGTACTAAAGGGCTTTCAGCTTTATTGAATGCAGCAGGTATAAGGAGGGATATTTCTGGATTAAAATATGTAGGGGTGTTCCAAACATTAATCATTTGCTTTTTGCGGATGATAGTGTTATTTTTTATAAGGCCAAAGTAGAGGAGAATAGAAGATTTCAAGCTGTCCTATCAGTTTATGAGAGTGTGTCCGGTCAGAAAATTAATAAGGAAAAAACTTCCATGGTTTTTAGTAGCAATGTAGATAGGGATGTAAGGGAAGAGCTTCGGCTGTTATGGGGAAATGGTGAAGTATAGCAGTATGAGAAATATCTTGGGTTACCTCCCATTGTTGGTAGATAAAAAACAAGGGCCTTTCAATCTATAAAGAAGAGGGTATGGCAAAAATTACAAAGTTGGAAGGAGAAATTGTTGTCTCAAGGGGGTAAGGAGATTTTATTAAAAGCTGTTGCCTTATCCATTCCCATTTATTCTATGAGCTGTTTTCTTCTACCTACAAGTTTTTGTTCGGAGTTGGCAGGTTTGATGGCAAGATTTTGGTGGGGACAAAAACAAGAGGAAAGAAGGATTCATTGGATTAGTTGGAATAATATGTGTGAAGGGAAGGGTAGAGGTGGTATGGGGTTTAAGAAGCTCAGATTTTTTAATCTTGCTTTACTTGCAAAACAAGGTTGGAGGTTGATACAAAATACTGATTCTGTGTTATACAAAATTCTCAAGGCTAGATACTTTTCAAATACAATTTTTTTGGAATCTAGTTTGGGAAATTGCCCCTCTTATACTTGGCGTGTTATTTGGGAAGCGGAGAAATGGGTGTGTGATGGTTGTAGATGGCGAATTGGAGATGGAAAGACTGCACGTTTATGGACAGATCAGTGGCTTCCAAGTCATACAAGTTTGGCTCAAGAGTTTGAAGTTCCAGTACAAGATGGAAAGGATGTTGTGGCTTCTATGATTGATGAGGAAACAAGGGGTTGGAATTTTCAAAAGATTAGAACTCTCTTCAATCCAATGGTGGTGAATGCAATAAACAAAGTCCTTGTTTTTCCTGAAGGAATAGCTGGTAAATTGATATGGAGTCAGGAGAGGAATGGACAGTTTTCAGTGAAAAGTTGTTACAAGTTTATTATGGCACAGATGGACTCCAATACAGTAGAGTCTTCTTCGAGGGGGAGGCAACATAAATTATGGAGAGTTTTTTAAAGGATGAAAGTTCCAAATAAAATCAAAAGTCTTTGCATGGCGGTTATGTAAGGATAGTTTACCATTGAAGGATAATTTAGTACAAAAGAAGCTGATTACAGAAGCTAATTGCAGTTTCTGCTAGCATCCAGTAGAGGACTTGATTCACGCAGTGTTTAGTTGTATTCAACTTCGAGATCTTTGGGTGCAGTATTTCCCTTCTTTGATAAACCTTAGGCCTCTTACAGTAACTGATTTGGTGTTACAGATTGTGGAGGGGACAGATTCTATTATGCTAGAGCAATTTTTTTGTCTAGCTTGGGGCTTTTGGTATAGAAGAAATAAGTTTGAGTTTGAAAGAGTTAGGCTAAGTCCGCTTCAGGTTTCTAATCATTCATTGACCCTGTTTCATAGTTTTAAGTCTGTTGCTGTTAGTTCTAGAACACAAATGAGGAACCAGTTTACTTGGCAGGCCCCTCCTCAAGGTGATTTTAAGTTTAACACTGATGGTGCTTTATTTCTCAATTTTTAGAAAGTTGATATCGGGGTTATTCTAAGGGACTCAGCAGGTAAAGTGGTGACAGCAACTTCTAAATTTGAACCTGCGGTTGAAGAACCAGAAACTATTGAGTTGTTGGCAGTTTTTAGAGGAATGCAGTTGAGCTCTACGATGGGAATAGCACAAATTGAAGCAGAATCCGACTGTTTGTTGCTAATCCAATCGTTACAGCAAGATGATATGTCTAACTCAATGCTTAGCAATTTGTTTTCTGAAGTTAAAAGGCTTTGTAGCTGTTTTGATTGTGGTACTTTTAAACATGTGTATAGAGAGGGTAATAGAGCAGCTCATGTGCTTGCTCGTAATGCTTGGAGAGTTAATGATCTCGAAATATGCAGAGATTGTATTCCAAACTTTCTTTCTCAAACCTTATGGTTCAACAAATTTCTGGAATCATTTTTATCTCAATGAAGATGTTGGCTGTTATAAAATATATATACATATATGTGAAAGGGCGGAGTGGGGGAAATGAGGGCAGAGCTGGGCCCAGCCAAGCCCTCGCACCTGCTAGTGGGGCCAGATTCAAGCGGGTGACCCCACATCTAGTATACGGGGGGATATGCCCAACACATGCAGGGGCAAGGCCGACAAGGTTGGGGCAGTGGGGTGTAGGGTCCCGCTATCCACCCCTAGGTGAGATGATTGAGAAATATATGATGGCGGGTGAAAGGCCGTCACCAGGGACGAATTTAAGGGGGGACAGGGAGGCTGTGACCTCCCCCAAAATTCTGACATTTTTCATTAATTTAATTTAAAGTTATATAGAAGTAAAAAATAAAAGAGTATTAGATGTAATTTTTTTTTTCTAAATATGTTTTATTCTCCGTAAATTAAATATATGCTCATTGGTTCATATGTAAACCCAATTTTAAAATTTGATTTATTATGTTGTATTAAGTTTAATTAATTTGTTTTGAATATCATAAAATGACTTTTCGTGTGTCATTTTCTTTGCTTTTCATTTTGAAAACTTAAGTTGAACAATATGGACGAGCCAATAACTTTAAATCACAAACATTGTCAAGATTAGGTTTCAAAATAAAAATAAATTGAACGAGATTTCTTAATTTTTAATATTGTTTAGATAAGGTTTGGAAACGGAATAAATGACAACTTTCTAATAAATTATTTGCTAGCTAGTCTACATTGAGAAGCACAATGATGAATAAAATGTGATTCTAACATGGTATTAGAGCCATATTATTGTGCCACGTGGGCATGTTATGTTAGCAGCCACATTAGTAGATTGCAATGTTAGCAATCTACCAAAGCAGAGCAGTGCTCTGATCTTTATTCTTCTGTGTGGGCATGCCATGTCAGCAGTCACATATGTAGATTGTCATGTTAGCAATCTATCAAATTAGAGTAGTGCTCTGATCTTTATTCTTCTATGTGGGTATGCCATGTCAGCAGCCACGATTGTAGATTGCGATCTTAGCAGTATACAAAATTAGAGCGGTGCTCTGATTTTTATTCTTCCGCATGGGCATGCCATGTCAGCAGCCATGATTGTAGATTGCCATGTTAGTAGTCTACCAAATCAGAATTCTTCCTCGACGTCCTGCCAAGTCAGCAGTTTTCCATATCATCCTGCCACGTCAGTAGTTTTCCACATCACAACTGTTGACCTTTCACTTTGATCTACAGCTCAGTTTCATTATTTGGTTGACAATCTCAAGTTGACCTCTTATCCACCTTGAGTATGAGGGGGCTGTTAGTGTACATGTGAGTGTGGGAATAGTTTGTATGAATAGTATGTCCCACATGGTTTAAGTGAGGACATTGTAGCAGTTTGGCCTCCTATATAAAGGCCACCTTAGGCCAAAAAAAAAAAAAAAAGTCTACATTGAGAAGGAATGTAATAATTAATGATCTTTATTTGTTGAAAGAACATTGAGATCAATTGGCATGTTAAATATTTTTATTTTTTATTTTACATTCAAACTTGAAATTTCCTATATACGCATTAGGGTTATAACTTGGTTCGGTTTGGTTTTCAACATTTTGTAAAACTGTACCGTATCTATTGATTTTGAAAATTTAAGAATCGATACAGGACCGATTAACCACAGAAACCGAAAACTTCCAATTTTAGTTCAATCCAGTCTGATTTTCCTGATTTAAATGTAACGAGGAAGGCGAGTCTGAATAACTAATGAAGAACCGACGGAAATCTAGGTTGGCACAGCATAAGAAGTGAAATTGCATTAAATTCCCTTCAAGCCTAGTTAGGGCACTTTCACTCTTTTCCTTCTATTTATCATCTTCACACAAGAATTTTAGATATGAAAAATCACACAAGTTTATGTTCATACTATTTGCAAATTAAATAACCTTACTAGTTGCATACCACTACGTACGTACCTAGCTACTTCTGCCATCCCAACATTATCTTTATAATTATCAACTCCACGACCTTATGCATAAGCCTTCGTCATCACCATAAATTCGACCATCAGGAGTATCCAGTACCGACTTGTTTTCGTCATCAATCCCCATCATTATATATATATATATACACACACATCCCTCAATTATCATTGCCATCATTATTGACCATATATATATATAATGATCACGTACAAAGATAACGTATCTGTTAATGGCGGTTATATGACAACGACCCTTATGACCATGTTATTGGGTACTCAAGCCATATGTTACACTCCCATTATCATCATATTTCAGCTTCATTTTTTCAACAAGATTACTCACAATCATTCTCATATCCTCCAAACTATTTGAAAATGAGGCCAACAAAATCAATGTACAAATTTTATCATCAAACTCAATTTCAACATATGACAATTGATTTGTGATAGTATTAAACTCATACGGATGTTGTGCAACAAATGTATCTCTTGCCTTTTTCAGATTAAACATCTTTTTCATCAGATGTACCTTGTTATTAGCCGATAACATCTCATACATACCAGGAAAGGCAGTCATAAGATTCACAATGGTTGTCTCATATATATATGTGTATATATATAACGATATCGTTTATCTTAGATTTTAATTTTAAAAAAAAACAAAACGACGTAAACAATATCGTTTCAAGTTTAGGTTTAACTTAAAACCTAGCCATCCTCCTATTAGGTATATGGAGTCTGGTTTACTTTTGTGGCGGCCCACCTTGATAACCCGACCCATCAAGGCTTCATTAGGATTTTTTTTTTTTTTGTGGACTTTCAATGAGGCTACGCTCAAGGAGAATCCCTAGATAGAATGTTCATTCAACGTTCGCACAACAGATTGCTCGAGTGAATATTAGGTAGAGAGTTTGCTAGAGGCTAGCTCAACTAGGGGTGGGCAGAGGGGCCCCTCACCCCGCTGCACCGCCCTCGCCCATGCGGGGTGGGGGTTCCGTTCCGCATATGCGAGGGTTCCCGCTCGCACCAGAGGCCTTCAGCGGAGGCAGAGGACTAAAGGGGCTAAGCCCCGCTAGGTTTTTCCCCATCCCCGCATAATATATAATATATTTATATTATATATATATAAAACACTCCATAAGTGAAACGACATCGTTTTGTCTATGAGAAAACAGCGTCGTTTCATTTTACCTGTTAAGTCCCCACCCCTCTCTAGCCCGTCCATCCTGGCTTCTCAAACTCTCTCTCAGACGACTAAGATTCTCTTGTGCTCTCTCTGTCTCTCTCTCTTGATCTCTTCTCTCTTTCATTCTCTCTCTCGCTCAATTATGACATCTGAAGACTAAGACTCGTTGTCACTCTGTTCGTCGTTTGTTGCGCCAAAGGTAAGACTCCGTACTCCGGACCTCGATTGGAACCTGGTATTTTTTTTTTTTTTTAAGTTTTGGATTGGAGATTGGAGGAAGAATGAGTTGAATCGAAGTTGCAGGATGGGAATGATTGTGAATTTGTGTACTGTAGATTCTGATTTGTGCTTGTGTTTGAAATTGAACAAATTTGTGTGGCGTGTGCACTATGTTTGATTTTTTTTTTTTTTTCTAGTTTGTAGGTTTATAGATTTGAAACCCTAAATTAGTTTAGGGTCCAAATCCAAAACCCTAAATAAATTGATTTAGGGGTTTCAATTGAATCCTTAAATTGATTTAAGGGTTTTGATTGGAACCCCTAAATTGATTAGGGGTTTCGATTGAAACATCTAAATTGAGATTCCAGGGTTTCAATCGAAACCTCTAAATCAATGTATTTAGGGGTTTAATCAATTGTTTCAATCGAAACCCCTAAAAAGCTAAATCAATTTATTTAGGAGTTTCAGATTGAACCCCTAAATCAATTTAAGGGTTCAATCTAAAACCCTAAATTAAACCCTAAATTTAGGAGTTCAATCTAAAACCCTAAATTGATTTAGGGGTTTCTCCCTAAAATTTCAATTGAAACCCCTCGATCAATTTAGGTCTTCACAGCCATATTCACCCACCTTAAACTATATCCTGCTAACTGAAGGTAGTGAACCGCAAACTATAGTGAAATCTTGCAAGATGGGAAGTGAGAGTCAGATGTGAAGAAGCTGATTGGACTTCTAGGGAGGAAGTTGGCACCACACAGAAGGTTGGCATGTTGATTGAAGACTAAACAGGATGGCAGCAAGAGGTGGGATCAGTCACCCAAATCAGAGAAAGGGGCTTCAGCTATAGGTTCTCTGATGTGTGCCTGGGACAGTATGAGACCAAGTATTTCTAGTGCAGTGGGAGTTGTGAGTTGCCCTGCTAATGTGTTGACTGAGGACACTACATGTGAGGAATTGAAGTCATGCACGACTTCAATTGGTCTTCTAGCTTGAAAACAAGAGTTGTAAGCTGCATAGGTAGAGGATTTCAGTTCTGGGGACAGATGGTGACGTGTTGGCTATACTAGTCTCCAAGTGGGAGATTGTTGGGTTTGTGGAACTTGGTTTATTTTTATACCAACCCAATTTGATGACTCGAGCCGACAATAAATCCTTACGATTTTTTAGTGGATTTTCAACGAGGCTTGGTGGGTTTTTTGGTGGATTTGATGATTCGACTAGATTGAAAGTTCACTCAACTTTTGATTGAAAGATCGTTCGAGCGAACCTCAAGCAGAGAGTTCGCTCGACAGGTCGCTCAAGCGAGCATCAGACAGAGAGGTCATTCGACACCTCACTCTAGTGAATAATGCAATAATTATGAAATTAGAGTTTCCGCCGTACAATCCTACAAATATTTAATGAATAGTATGGTAGTTTGGAATAGTGTATTTTGTCATTCCTTTAGATAATGAAATCCTCTACAGCTTTAGGTTTTAGGCACGTTGCCAAACTACGTAAATCTTTGTGTCGTGTAATTAATTTCTTATTTTATTTTACTTTTCTTGCATCCTTTTTACACCTCTCATCCCCTCGTCTCTTTCTTCCCCCCTATCTCTCTCCCTCTAACTGGTGCGGGGGCACACCTTTCTATCCTGATTCTCCTTTCCTATTGTCCTCCTCCTCCTCCTCCTTCTCCACTTTTTCTTCTTGTCCTTGAAGTCTAACTGTGGAACCATAGCTACAAATGGTCGTGGGCTTGCAGAGAGACCCACGACCATTCGTGGTCGTGGTTCTTTGCTCAAATCTGTTGTTGTTTTGGGATTTTATTTATTGATTTGTTGTGAATCGATCTATGGATTTGTTGTTGATGGATCTATGATCTTGTAGATTTGTTGTGTTGATTTTCTATTATTTTGGAATCTTTGATGTTTTTGAGTTATTTTTTTTATCGTGGGTGTGTGGTTGGCAAGATGAGGCGGATGGTCGTAGGGGCCAATCCTCACTCCGACGTCCTAACGAGGATAGTGCCAAAGTTCGGAGGCTCAAAATATCCCCTTCACCCATGCGGGGGCGGGACAGGGGGCACTTTCCTTCCAACACCTACACCATGCTATGTAATTTTAATTTCTTATAGAAGTATAATTTTAATTGACATGACAACTTAATTATGATAGGAGTGAAGTACCACTTATCTTTATCCCTAGAGTACTTAATAATCACGCCTTTCTTTATTATACATACATTAGTTCAGGAGTCATATATCTATATCTATTTACATATATATATATATATATAATTTTCTGAAATTATTGGCCAGACGAGTTTGACGTAAAATAGCATCTTGATCCAACCGCAGACAAGACAAAATTCTTTTGATCAAATCAAGATTGTCGGAGTGATATTATATATCAATTATTACTTCATTTTAATTATAAAAATAATTAAAATCTAACATGAGTTTTCATGTAGAAACTCCGGCTTCACGCCACTTTTCACACGTACAATCATGGTATATTTGACTAATTGCGCAAAATTCTATCCATTCAACTAAAGTTCACTGTCTTTGATTATTATTTCTTACCTTTACTTAAAAAGATGAAATAATAATAACATTTGTAATAATGGTCTATCTTCTCACTTATTATCCCCTTTGAATTTTGATGTAGCAAAATATAAAAATAGATTAATAATAATAGAATATTCAGTCTTAAGGTGGATAAATCCCGCTCACTCTCTTTAAAAAATAGTGAAGCTCACAATCAAAATGTAGAAGTTTAGAGCAATAGTACTAGCATTGGTGTAGACAAATGTAAATGCAAACCAAGATTTAGCTAACAACCCTCTAAATTGTCTATAATATTGGAAGAGGCAAATACATTTTTTTTGCTTACAATTTATAGTAAATCTACATATTTAGAGGATTACTATTCCCCATCTATTGAATATTTTATGAGTTATTTCTCTCACTTCTAAAATATTATTTTATTGGCTGAAAAAGATAGTTAGAAAACAAAAATCTGATTAGAAATTAAATTATTAATTAAAATATAGTCAGTATAATTGTAAAATATGAAAAAAAATTAAGAAAAAAATTATTATTATTAAATTAATAATATTTTTTATTATTTTGATTAATTGATGGATAATCTAATATGAGACTCTCTCTTGAATGGAATAGACAAAAAGACAAAACATGTGATTTTAGTCAAATTTTGCTTTTGCCTACACCAATGCTAATACTAATCTTATATGCAGATTTCAAACTTATCAACTTTTTTAAAAGAGCTAGATGCCGTGTATTTGAATATCTTAATAGTGTACAAATCATTTCTCATGAAAATATATAGGAGCTCCAATTTCTACACTCTATGAAACAATATGAATACTTTGGCCGCCTTTTATTAGTTACTGAAACTCTTCTTTTATTAAAAAAAAAAAAGCTAAACCAATGTTTCCCATATAAAGTTATGATTTGAAGTTAAAAATTAATTGAAGCTTGAATTCCAAATTAATTGAGTATTCATGATGAGGCCTTTAATTATTTGGTTGAGCTTTTAGGCTTTTCAATCTTGTCTACATCGATCGATCTTTTCTCCTTTACAAGATAGACTAATAGGAAATGTAGTTGGATTTATATGGAAATTTGCTAGAATAATCCGATCTTACAAGACACGAAATCCAAGGCATTGAACCTACGATGCATCTAGTCATAGACATGGAGTTTGGTGAAGCATCTATTCATCATGCATCAAATTTCCCACTTAAAAAAGGTTTGTCCCACTTGCTAAGAAGCTAGCTACATGATGGATTTTAAATAAAAATGAAAAGATCAAAGAATAAAATGTTCAAAAAGTGATTCGATTGCCTATTCATGATAACGTTTTTCAGGTTGGAATCAAATAAAAAGAACACAAGTTTTGATTTGATCAACACAGAACAATCTTAATACTATCCATCCGGGCTTTTTCTTTTTCTTTTTCCGTATGCAACTTTCTCACATTCTTTAATTCACTCTCTTTCAACGTCGGCCATCTTGAAACATGCACTCATTTTATAATTTATTAAGATGCAAAATTAGTTACTCGAGAGAACATCAAGCAACTTGCTACTGCTTCTCCTACTCCTTCAACTGCAATAATTTCCTCCACTCCACTATCATCAAACTTAAGTATTTTCAATTACTTGAGATAATTTGTGATTGAGGCTTGAAAGAAACTTTTCATAAAAAAATATTCATAACATGCATGTTTTGATTTAAAAAAAAAAAAAAAAATCGGGTGCAACCCGGAACCCAAGTTGCTACCCGATTTTGAAACCCGAGTTCCAATCCGGGTAGAGTACTTCCCGATAGAATCTGGATGAACAATCCTATAATGTATAACTCAATAAAAAATCATTTAAGATATATATGACAGATCGATCAGTATAATTCATGATTATCATAATAACAAAATTGAAGATAAAAATATTATTTCTCATAACATAAATAAGATCGCCTAATAATATTAGTCATACAAAACATGACACTTTTGTAAAAAATTAATCTCATGTCGAAATTCATTTGCATAAAAGAAGATGAATATCATGGGTAGTGATCTTACAGTTAATTATATATTTTTTCTCATTAACACCTATGATCAGTAGTACTATTATCTGATATGGAACTCAGCTAATTCTCACACTCATGGCATTAATGAAAGAAACTGATCATCCTACGCAGTTTATTTTCAATAATAATTAAGATAAATACATGTGGTTTGACATGATAATTGATTGACAAGGAATTAATATCGTTATAAGAAAATTGTTTATTTGTAATTAATTATTTAATGTAAAAATTATTATTTTTTATTAAAATAAATCTGTTTTTATCATAAATAATCATTTTTTTCATAAATAATTTATTTTTTTTATAGTGTATAGAGATAGCTACGTACGTGCATGCACACGAAATCTGTAGTAGTCATGTCATTAACTACTTTTTGCTCGAGAATGGCCAAAAATGGTGGGGAAAGCTTTTCTGGAAAATGCCACATAAACTTTTGAGAGCAAAATGATAGGACAATAACCAGCACGACCATGCACCCTCGTTTTGAGGTCCAGATACTCGGTCGGTTCGATGTGGATTCGGCTCAAGAGACAGGAAACTTGTCGATTTTGGCAAAGAGAAAGTTTAGTTTCCGAGTTAAATTAATTACTTTCCAGCTATTCTCAATTAACCTTTTCTGTCCTCAAAGCTTGAAAAATGCAGTATGGAAGGGTACGTTGTTCATATTTTACTTATTGGTCATCTTTTTTTAATTAAAGACCATGCAAAGGTACTACTTTTATCGATCCATCTCCTGATTATATTAACGTACGTCTTCCCGACGTGTCTTCTGAGGAAAAGTACGTTTGCCGATTCTCATCCACATCAGCCATGCATTTTGCTCTTAAAAGAAGCTCTACAGATAAAGATCAACAGATCAGAGATGATCATAGGATCGAGCTATTATTTTGCTCTTAATTTCTTTGCTTTTCCACTGTACTCTTTTAGATAAATTAACACAAGCAGCATATATATATATATATATTTAGATGATCAAATTTCATGTTGATTTATAAAGATTTTTTTGTTTTCATCAAACAAATTTGAAAATCAGCTTCTGATCTTAAATCTGAATTAAAAAGTTGTTATTGTAGATAAAATCTGAGAATATTAATTTCTAATGGCAGTATGCAGCACGCATGCATGAATCAATATCTACAACGTCCATCTAGCTAGCTAGTTGTTCTAAAATAATATCAATTATTGCATCTAAAATAAATGAACAATGTCATGATGATGTATCTATATATATATATATATA
>QEOT01007608.1:14658-27608 GCA_003123785.1 Pterocarya stenoptera
AAAAAAAAAAAAAAAAAAAAAAAAAAAAAAAAAAAAAAAAAAAGGTTGATTGTGAGATCTTGTGTGTGTGTGTGTGTGTATTTATATATATGGGAGCTTTTACTCCGTAATGTAACTATATATAATATATTACAGTACCTTTTGTTTTCATAAAAGTTCTCTTAAAGGATTTCTGTTTAATATAAAATTCTTATGAGCCACGTAACCATATATATTAAATCAAAAGATTTTTTGGGAAAAATATACAAAACAAAAAATGCATGAACCGAAAGCATCGATCCATCCCTATGTCGGTTTTAAATAATGAGTTTACTTCGAGACTACATCCTCCACTCCATTCCTCCTTGCTGCACAACATACCAGCACAACAAAAGGGTCATGAAATATGTTTAATTTGTGATGGTTTCTATTTAAGCATCACCTAAAAAAAAATTGTGACAGTTGATAGTCTACTGTTTGTTGTTTCATGCGAACATGATGATAATTTGTGACAGTCAATTTCTGTCACAATTACGTTCAAACGTAAAATAATACGTTCAAACTTCACCATGGCCAACTACATTCAAACATTAATTTTTTTAATGTTCGATTATATTAGTTCGGGCGGTTAATAAATACGTTCACTTGTAGTTTGTGTTCAAATGTTTGAAATTTGACTTTAGAATTTTACATTCGAACGTTGGTTGCCAATAGCTATAGCATAAATAGAGATATGTTCAAATGGTTAGAATGATATGTTCGCACAAATTGTTCATTCAACGTCTTAAATTTGACATGAGAATTTTATATTCAAACATCAGTTATCAATAGTTCAGACGTGAAGAGATATACGTTTGGACGGCTATAAGGTTACATTCACACGTGTGCTTTGTTCAAACATTTTAAATATAACGTTCGAATGTGCATTTATCATTAGTTTATATACGTGAAGGGATATACTTTTGGATGTCCATCAATACATTTGCATGTTCGTAATTTACATGTTCGAATGCGATATTGGACATGCGAACCATTGCTTTGCACATATCCTTATTAATATCCAGAAGTTGTTTCAAACGTGAAGGCACGTTTGAACGTTTGAGATCTATGTTCGAACGTTAAGTGAATCAAAATTAATAAGTTGGTAAAATTAAATATCACACTAACTCAATTTGAAAAATCAGTAGTTTTAACCCAACACAACATCTAGAGGGAGGTGAATAGGTGTAATTCAATTTGAATGCACTAAAAAATGTTGTCAAACAGAAGTCAATAACGAAACAATTCACATAAAAATAATCAAAAATAATTTGGTCACAAAGTGAAAACTCATTTAAAGATCAACGTCTTCAAAATCTAAAACTACTCTAAGTGTAAGTCACCACCTAAAATTCACTATAGAAATTTAGTTAGTTATAACCAATTTAGAAACACTCACAAGACCTTGTAGTAGCTAAATCTGGCTTGCAACATCATGAGTGACCCACTCGATCTCAGCACGCATGCAGCTCTGGAACTCCGGCCTTTCTATAGCTTCACCACGAAAACCTCTCAATCTCTACTTCAACGGCAGCTCTGGAATCACTCCTGACCAACTAACACGTCCACACCAATGGACTCAACAGTATTTGATCGTAAGTGCAGTTAGATGAGATATATTTTTCAAGAGAAAATGAGCTTTGGATGTGGAATGGTATTTCTCTCAACTGTTCTTAAAAGACCCTCTGTTTTTATTCTGTATCTCCACACATTTGAATTGAGCTGAAGTTTCCTTTTATAACCACAATGGAATACGACGCTGAAAGTCATATTTTCAAGCATTCGCTCGAGAGGTGTGTCGAGCGAGTCGAGCGCACATTAGATCCAAGAGTCGCTTGAGCCATTAGTCGAGCAAGTATTGAGCGAACTTTTTGCCTGGGTTACCGCTCGTCAAGCATGTCGAGCAAGTGTTAAGCGAATTATATCTGGGTTCTGAGCGCTATGTCGAGCGGGTGTTGAGCGAACTGTCTGTATGAATGTCTGTTGGAGCACCATATCGAGCGAGTGTCAAGCAAACTCTCTGTATGAGTTTCGCTCGAGCGCCATGTCAATCGTGCGTCAAGCAAACTCTTTGTATGAGTTTCGCTCGAGCCATGTTGAGCTAACTTCAATTCCTTTTTACTTTATTCCACTTAACACTGTTATAACACAATTTAATACAGGTTGTCACATGAATATGCCAATACATTTATTTTACACTAACAAAATTTAAATTATATCACACATAAATAAAAGACAATGTCTCAAAATGTTTGAGACTAAAAGTACAAAAATAAAATAACATTTACTATATAACATCTTGCAGTTTCAAACACAGATTAAAGTTCATGTCTTATTATTATTATTCTTTTTAACAATCATGTACGTACATTAACGATGAGTTAGGTTGTATCATAATTTCATTGACTAGAGTCACATGAGCATGCCTCTTTTTTTTTTTTTTTTGTTTTGATGGAACATGAGTATGCCTTTTGTGTTTGGATTAGGGGCCATTGGGCTATATATGTTGTTTTGCTTACTGTGCATATAATTTATGAACCATCATATGTACCAAATCATATAATGTTGTCTTTTCATGATGTTGACATCTGATGTACACATCTCACATTTAATTTCCATCTCAAAATCTAATTAAGGGTAAATCGAAGCACAAAAACTAGCTAGCTAGTTTCTTCATTCTTGGCTTTTAATTTATTTTCTGTTTATTTATAAAATTAGGACTTATAAATCATACAAAACCACTTGTGAGTTACTAATTATATCATGATTTGAAAAACATATTTAAAAGAGTGTTTTTTTGTTTTTTCTCACATCATGTTTTAACACTTTTAAATATTTAAAAAAAAATTCACAATATTATTAAACAATATTTTCTTAATTATTACATAAAAAAAACTATAAAAAAAAGAGAAAGGAACAGGATCTCCAGCGGGATCCCTAGCATTGCCCTATATTTATAAATATATATATATATATATAATTATAGATAGAATGCTCACTTGGCATAAACTAAATGTAATGGAAACTGGCCGATCGAAGTTTAATTACTAATTAAGACCCATTCTGCACGCTAAAATAATCCTTCATTTGAATTCGAAGCTATAGTTTTATGATCTGTTGGGATTTTATGCATGAGCGTGACGATCGATGCAAGCTGCTCTTTTGCATGAAGAAATTCATGCAATTAGTTATAATATCATTTGTCATGCATGAAGGTTTTCATTTACATGAACTCATGAGAAAATGAATGCGCCATGATCATGATTTGTCATACTATTTTCATGTTTTTGTTCAATAAATACAAACTAGACGTTTCATAATATTAGACGGCATTCAAGCTTGACACTATTAGCAAATCGTTTTATAAGATATTGGAGAAAATCAAATAATTCGAGTGAAATTGGTGACTGCGGACTTTGGCCGTAAGGAGGTGATGTAAATAATATTGTGGCGCATCTGATCATAGGTAGTTGCCATTATATTTTTATCATTTTTTCGCAGAGCTTTTATTATCATATATGAATGTAATCATGGGTACTGATCAATGCAATTATATGCAATAGCATTAAGGATTAATTATTAATATGTTGATTTATTAGATCTTTTTGTTTTCATCATTCAAATAATTTGATGTCTAAGAGGAATTTGATATTTTTAATGTGATGAAAACAATTCTGGAAGCAATAACTTCTTCGACTAGTGATATTCAAGATCTAAATCGGCTTCAACTTCAAGTAAAGAAAAGATTGATGGGAAAGAAATTCCTATTAATTTTGGATGATGTTTGGAATAGGAATTACACTGATTGGGAGATATTAAGCAACCCTTTTAAATCTGGCTCACAAGGAAGTAGGATCATCATAACAACGCACGATCTTGGTGTTGCATCAGTCATGCGTGCTTTTGCAACCCATCAACTAAAGAAGTTACAAGAGGAGGATTGTTGGGAACTGTTTGCAAGACATGCATTTCATGATACTGACTCCTACATGCATTCAGACTTTGAAGAGTTAGGTCGACAAATTGTGGAAAAATGTAAAGGTCTACCTTTAGCAATTAAGCTAATTAGGGCCCTCTTGCGAGACAAAGTTGATGTTGCGAGACAAAGGTAATTGGGGCTCACTCGATCTCTACACACATGCATCTCCGGAACTCTGGCCTTTCTATAGTTTCACCACGAGAACCACTCAATCTCTACTTCAACAGCAACTCTGGAATCACTCCTAACCAACGAACACGTCTACACCAATGGACTTAACAGTGTTTGATCTTAAGTGCAATAAGATGGGATATATTTTCCAAGAGAAAATAAGCTTTGGATGCGGAATGATATTTCTCTCAAGTGTTCTTAAAAGACCATTTGTTTCTGCTCTGTATCTCCACACATTTGAACTGAGCTGAAGTTTCCTTTTATAGCCACAATGGAACACGGCACTGAAAGTCATATTTTCAAATATTCACTCGAGAGGTGTGTCGAGCAAGTTGTGCTTTATTTGTTTAATTTTTATTTAAAAATATGAGGCAAGTTCGGACCTATCATTAAATTGGAGATCGATGATTTATGTAGTTATCTACAAATATCTTATCCATTAATAATGAGGCTGTATCGTCGATTAGAGTACTTGCACAGCTTTGGAATATAATTGGATTCTGCTTAATTAATAGGCTTACTCATGTACATATTATATATGGACCATAATTTATATATATATATATATAGTACGTACTGTTAGAGATAATGCCAAAGATAACCAACTAGCTAATGATCCTAAAGCACGGCAACTACTTGATCACAGATAAAGTTATTATTGTGATTAGAAGAGACTTATTCTATCGAGACTTATCCTATCTAATAAGCATTCTCTAGAGATTAGTTATCACTTGTATTTATCTCTTTTCTCATTTGAATATTGTACTTATCTACAGCAACCTTACGTGTTGGTTGTTACTTGTAACTCTATATATAGTTACTGCAAATATACTTGTTTTGGTAAGTTGACCAAAACACATTTTCACAAACTCTTTCATGGTACCAGAGCAATACCAGGCTCACACCCTTACGATCCTATGGCAACTTCAAGTTCAAAACCCATCTCTTCCGCTTTCACCTTTCCCAATTTCACTCACTTAATCTCCATCAAACTTGATGGAAACAACTATCTTTTGTGGCTTTCTCAACTTGTTCCTGTTTTGAAAAGTCATGATCTTACAGGCATTGTCGACGGATCTGAGCCATGCCCCATTTCCACAATCTGTGATGATTCTGCTAAGGAACTTACCAATTCAGATTACCTTCTCTGGAACAAGAAGGATCAGTTCCTCTTGAGTTGGATCAATGTCACCCTTTCAGAGAAAGTGTTGTCCGCTGTTTATGGACTTCATACCTCTAGACAAGTGTGGACTGCTCTAGCCAATAGATTTGCTTTGCAATCTCGGTCTAGAGTGTCTCATCTCAAGCGCCAAATTCAAAATCTACAACAAGGATCAAATACTTGCACTGAATATCTACAGTTGGCAAAGTCTTGGTCAAATCAACTTGCTACTGTTGGCAAATCACTAGATGATGAAGATCTTATTTCCTTCATCATCAGTGGCCTTAATCCATCATTCAACAATTTTATCACCTCCTTTACACTAGCAACTAGACATAATCCTCTAGCCTTTGATGATTTTCAAGATGAATTACTCAATCATGAGATGCTGCTAAATCAGCAAGCTGTTGTTGCTGAAACCAATACATTTGCCTTTCTTTCTCAACGCCAAGGGCACTTCAATGCCAAGAACAGAGGAAAAGGTCCTCCCTTCACCAGGTTCTCTCCCAAAGGATCAGGCTATTACAACAAAAACAATAAATTTCAAACACAAGGTCCTCACAACTCTGCTGGACTTCAAGCTTCACAACAGCAACAGTCTACTTCTCAATCAGCACCTCGAGCTCCCTGTCAAATTTGTGAAAAAAGTGGTCATCAAGCTCTTGATTGCTATCACAGAATGGACTATTCTTATCAAGGTAGACACCCTCCTCCTCAGCCAACAACCATGGTAGCTCATACCAATGCTGCAATAGAAGAACAATAATGGTATGCTGACAGTGGAGCTAATGCTCACATTACCAATGATCTCAACAATCTACAAATCCAGCAACCCTTCCAAAGTGAAGATGCTGTTGCTGTGGGTAATGGTGAAGGACTCTCTATTGAGAATAGTGGTTCCTCTACTCTTCTCTCTTCTAATTCTTCCAAACCTTTCTCTCTTAAATCAGTTCTTCATTATCCTAATGCAGCTACTAACCTATTATCTATACAAAAATTCTATCTAATAACAATTGTTACTTCTTACTGACCTCGTCTCATTTTTATGTGAAGGAAAATCAGACGCATGCACTCCTTCTGGAAGGCAAGAGTAAAAATGGACTTTATCCACTGCTGTTACAAGGCAATTCTCACAAGAATCAACCAGTTTTTACAGCTTTCTTACGAATAAAAACAGCCTCTCTGGTTGGCACTCTAGGCTAGGCCATCCATCTCATAAAGTTGTATCTAGCATCATAAAGATTCATTCTCTTCCTTTGACAAATAATGATTTGAATAAACATATTTGCAATGCTTGCCAATTGGGCAAAAACATTTGTTTTGCCTTTTTCTAATTCCACTCGTGTTTCTCTTCAACCACTTGATTTGATTCATAGTGATGTTTGGTACTCACCAGTTCCATCTATAAACGGCCACAAATATCATGTCATTTTTGTGGATGATCACTCTAGATATACATGGTTATACCCTCTTCAAACCAAAGCTGAAGTTTTTGGGATCTTTGTCAAATTCAAGCTGTTAGTTGAAAATCAGTTTACTTCTAAAATAAAACAGCTAAAAACTGATGGTGGGGGAAAATATTGTTCCAATCAGTTTCAAACTTTTCTTACTCAAAATGGAATAATTCATCACAAATCATGCCCACACACTAGTCAACAAAATGGCTTAGCTGAAAGAAAGCTTAGACACATTCTAGAGACTGGTCTTACCTTGTAGGCTCACTCTCATCTCTCCAAAAAATATTGGGTAGAAGCTTTCCTCACAGCAGTCTGCATTATTAATAGATTGATAGATTGCCTATTCCAATTTTGAGATATCAATCTCCCCAGTTCACAGCCTTCAAAAAGCAGCCTGATTACACTACTCTTCGCACCTTTGGGTGCAGATGCTATCCATTGCTAGGACCCTTCAATAGTCACAAACTTCAGTATCGTTCTAAGGCTTGTCTTTTCCTGGGTTACAGCCATGCTGGATACAAGTGTCTTGATCTGGTCACTGACAAGATCTATCTCTCTAGGTATGTTGTTTTTTATGAGAATTCCTTTCCTGCACTGGATTTGGCTCATTCGAATCTTACCTCCAGGTTGACTGCAGCAGCTGATTCTCCTCTGATTATACCTTCAACTTCTCAACAGTAACAACATTCAGACCCTACTACTCCAACATCTCAAGAAACCTCCTAGGTATTGACTAATCCCATCTCAAGTTTACCTCTTGAATAATCTGATTCCCTTTTACCAAAATTAGTTCCAATTAATATCAACCATTCAAACAATTCTGGTAGCACACAACCTGAACCCACAGTCACTATAGCTCTCACTCATCCCATGATTACCCGAGCCAAGACCAATTCCCTCAAACCAAAAGACTAGTCTGATTACCATCTATATTATTCAACCAAGCATCCTACAGCCTTTCACACCACTCTTACTGAGATTACTCCCACCTGTTATACCAAAGCAGCAACTGATTTATGATGGAAGGCTGCAATGGAACAAGAATTTGAAGCTTTGATGACCACTGGAACATGGACTCTGTGTCCTCGACCCAAAAATCACAATGTTATTCATAACAAATGGGTGTATCGCATCAAACAGAAATTTGATGGTAGTGTTAACAGATTTAAGGCCAGGCTAGTTGTCAAGGGATTTGAACAACAATATGGGATTGACTTCACAGAAACTTTCAGTCCTATGATCAAGCCACCCACTGTAAGAATTCTATTGGCCTTGGCAGTACAGTTTGACTGGGATATAAGGCAGTTGGATGTCTCCAATGCCTTCCTTCATGGAACATTATTGGAGGATGTTTATATGGAGCAACCTCAAGGGTTTCGAAGTCAAGGGTATCCAGACTATGTTTGTAAATTAAATAAGGTCATCTATGGTCTTAAACAAGCTCCAAGAGCTTGGTTCACTCGACTGTCTACTGTTTTACTTGAAATTGGCTTCACAACATTTCTAGTTGACAGCTCCCTCTTTGTATATCATCATGGCAATATACATATATTTTTGCTGCTCTATGTTGATGATATTATTCTTACAGGTACTCATCCTCAAGCTTTGCTCAATGTCATAACTAAACTGCAGGAGGCCTTTCCACTCAAGGATCTTGGACCTTTAAGTTTCTTCTTGGGAATTCAAGCTACCCGCAACTCAAATGGTCTACACCTTACTCAAGCAAAGTACATTTATGACCTGCTGCATCGAGCTCGCATGCTAGGTGCTAAACCTTCCAAAACACCAGTTGCTGCTGGTAGCAAATTGTCACAATTTGAGGGAGAATCACTACTTGATCCTACTGAATATCGCCAAGTTGTTGGAGCCCTTCAATACTGCACATTAACAAGACCAGATATCTCTTTCTCTGTGAACCAGCTTTATCAATATATGCATGCTCCAACTTCTTCCCATTGGATTGCAGCAAAAAGAGTCCTAAGGTATCTAAAAAACACCATTGATCATGGTCTATTCTATACCAAGGGAAATCTGCAACTTACAGCCTATTGTGACTCAGATTGGGCAGGTAACCCAGATGATCGAAGATCTACCTCTGGTTTTGGCATATTTCTTGGGAACTGCCTTGTATCATGGAGTGCAAAGAAGCAACCAATGGTGTCTAAATCAAGTACAGAGGCAGAATATAGATCTTTAGCAATTGCTACTGCAGAACTTTATTGGCTAAGGATGTTATTTCAAGACCTCCATATTCCACTTACTAGTGCACCTTCAATATGGTGTGATAATGTTAATGCTCTAGCTTTGGCCTCCAACCCTGTTTTTCATGCTCGGACAAAGCACATTGAAGTAGACTATCACTTTATTCGGGAAAAAGTGATAAACGGTGATATACATCTTAACTTCATTTCCACTAAAGATCAGATAGCAGACATCTTCACCAACGGATTGGCTTCCACTCAATTCTCTGTTTTGACATCCAAGCTTCATGTGTGTTCCTCCCCCATGAGCTTGTAAGGGGCTGTTAGAGATAATGCCAAAGATAACCAACTAGCTAATGATCCTAAAGCACAGCAACTACTTGATCACAGATAAAGTAGTTATTGTGATTAGAAGAGACTTATTCTATCGAGACTTATCCTATCTGATAAGCCTTNAAAAAAAAAAAATCTAATTCACATTTCACATGTTATTTATTTTGCATGTCCACTAAAATCTATATAATTAATTAAGGATAAAATTATAAATCCATGCTTTTGACTTGTTAATTTATAAGCTAAAAAAAAGTACGTACTATTTTCATAACGTTTTTTTCTTCTTTTTTTTAGCATAAAAAGTTAGGAGTGCTAAATTATACAAACGCATGAAGTGGTAGGTTTAAATTAATCTAGAATTTTAATCACTTCAATGGACATCATGTACTCCACCACACACACACACACACACATATATATATATATATAGATGGAATGCTCACTAGGCATGAATTTAAACTAAATGTAATGGAAACTGGCCGATAGAAGCTTAATTACTTAATTAAGACCCATTCTGCACACTAAAATAATCCTTCATTTGAATTCGAAGCTATAGTTTTATGATCTGTTGGGATTTTATGCATGAGCATGACGATCCATGCAAGCTGCTCTTTTGCATGAAGAAATTCATGCAATTAGTTATAATATCATTTGTCATGCATGAAGGTTTTCATTTACATCATGAATTCAGAAAATGAATGCACCATGAACATGATTTGTCATACTATTTTCATGTTTTTGTTCAATAAATACAAACTAGACGTTTCATAATATTAGACGGCATTCAAGCTTGACACTCTTAGCAAATCGTTTTATAAGATATTGGAGAAAATCAAATAATTCGAGTGAAATTGGTGACTGTGGAGCAGGGGCGGCTCAACACAAATTGAGGCCTTAGGCGAAATTTAATTGAGTCATTTGTAATTATAATATAATAAAATAGAAATTATTATATGGAATATTTTTAAAATTTTCAAGAAAACAAGATTTTATTTAAAATCTTTAAATACAGCTTTTGTAAATTTATATTTATAACAACTTAAAATGAGGCCTCAATGTAATTTTTGTGCTTCTATTTAGTAAGATTTTTAAAAAATTATTTAAAATATAAATAATTCATTGTATTACTTATGAAAAAAAATCATTGTATTAAGTATTAAATTTGGTATTATGGAGCCTTACACACATTAAAAACTATATAAATTATTTAAAATTTTATTTAAAGAAATGGTTTTTATTTTTTATTTTTAAAAAAATTGAAAAAAAAAACACTTCATTTTTATCTTTATGGACCTTACATAAGGTGAGGCCTTAGGCAATGGCCTAAGTGGCCTTACCATGGAGCCGGCCCTGCTGTGGAGTACTTTGGCTGTAAGGAGGTGATCATGTAAATAATAATGTGGCGCAAGACTGCATTGATGCCATTTATCTCCCCCACACATGAGCTTCTGGACTATATGGATTTGCTAGACACCTTTCAAGCTTATCAGGCTGATCACGAGGTCATGACCCCAAGTATTTTCGACATAAATGGGGAACAGCTAGCAAAACCTTAAGTAGAAAGTTCAGAATAACAACGAGCCTGTATTCGTATGAAGAGTGTGGGAAACAAATGATCAAGAGCAAAATAGCTAGTTGCCATTATATTTTTATCATTTTTTCGCAGAGCTTTTATTATCATGATCATGAGTACTGATCAATGCAATTTTACACAATAGCATTAAGGATTAATTATTAATATATTGATTTATTCACTACAACATAATTACTTTTTAGTGACAGTTGGGAAGTTGTGACAGTCTCCAAACCATCACTAAAAAACATTTTCTGTGACGATTTTTGGAAACCATCACTGCAAGAAAAATGGGTGACTATTTGCAATCAATTCAGTTTGTTGGTTGCAATAAATTGGTCGCAAAAACCTGCTTTTCTTGTAGTGCGTCACTAAAGACAGATTAGTTTTTTTTTACGTTCGAACATCACAAAAACCCCTGTGGCCCTGTGGGGTAAATACCTTTCAACATACGTTACTACTTAGTACCCTGGAATATCCGTTCCATTGTTAATGCAGTATAAATTTGAAAGGCCTTCGTAACGCCTACATGTGTGCCCTAGGTTTTCTCAACTGGCGAGTCACTTTTATCTTCAACTCATGTTTTTCGAAGGGGCCCATGGGCATAGCCTAAGTCGTTCCTTATTGTGTAGGGCTTATTTACCAAGTTAGGAAGGGGAGAGGCCCAACACACATATAAAATA
This sequence comes from Pterocarya stenoptera, assembly GCA_003123785.1. NCBI lineage: Eukaryota > Viridiplantae > Streptophyta > Magnoliopsida > Fagales > Juglandaceae > Pterocarya > Pterocarya stenoptera. Next base: position 26,236 of record QEOT01007608.1, read on the forward strand.
TTATTCTTTTCAATAATCCATATTTATTATTATGAGATGCTATGTGAAGTGAGAGAGTTCCTATAAAAAATATATGTAGGATTTGGGACATTTAAATTGACAAGAATTCTATTAGTAAAATCAAAGTCAGTTAAAAATTGAAATAGGACCGAAGATTTATCATTACAAATAGACACATAATATTTAAAGTGACGGTTCGTTTATTTTCACAACTCCTCTAATTTCATTTTATCTAATCATTATAACTTTATCAAATTCTCACACAAAATAAAATAAATAATTCAACTTTTTCAAATTCTAAAATAAAAATAATATTAAAAAATATATATTCTGAGAATATTTTATTCAACTTTTTAATTTTCATCTAATCTCATCTCATCTCATATTTTGTTTCTGGATAAATTTTTCCGTTTCTACAAATTGATGGATCATTATCCTAGTTATAGAACATAAAAAAAATGAATTTCTTATCTCGAATATAAATCAGAGAATAAATCAAATAATAAATACTACGAAAAAACAAGATAGAACAACCGTATAGGCATCTTTATTTCTTGCTTATTGCATACAATTCTACAATGAACCTATGACCTGTCAATTAACAGCTGACCACTCTACAATTGAGCTACTAAGGAGGAACAACAGGAGATTAGATTTTATAGAGTTCCATTCCCATTCTCAACCCATGACCAATAGGAGCTTGAAGTTTCTTTTATACTCTATAAACTTCTTTGTAGTGGTTCTGTTACACGTCTCATTTCACATAGGGCCCACAAAGAGATCATGAGCAGTAAACCACTTTTTATGTACCAATTTTTATGCAAGTAAAGGTCACCCCATGACTAGAAAACTGCCTAACTTCTTACGTTCAGAGCCCTTAGAAGCCATTTCTTCCCAATTTAGTATTGACCCGCCAACAAACATAGTCCACGTGCCACCTGATCAGCCTCAACACCGACCAATAAGCCACTCCATCAAACAAATTCAACAAAGCTACGTGTGCATGTGGCACGATGTGCCGTCGACGTTGGTGAGGCCACACACGTAGCCCAACTAGTGTTGTTTGGGCATGTTTTCTTCACTTTCTGGAAAAATTCCACTGTTTTTGGGTTTGAAGTGCAGTGCATCCCAACTCATGATCCAGGTCTCCAATCATGGCATATATCTCAATCTGCCAAACAGAGTGTACCAAAATTGCCAATCACCTTAGTTTAGCCAAGGATCATGAAGAGGGGTCGGGTTTCGTGGTAGTGCATCCCATTTTTCGTTTTGTTAATTGCCCACTCTTGCATGCATGTGTGACGTACCAATCTTCCACCCCATCCAACAAAATCACTTGCATGTGTCACCCACTTTTTTTTTTTTTTTTTTTT
>QEOT01007608.1:37947-113646 GCA_003123785.1 Pterocarya stenoptera
GGCAAAAATGGCAGAACGAATGAATTTCCACATTTCTTACTTTTTACGAAAAACATACCCAACAAATCGCCAAATAAATGCAAATGCCAAAAAAGTATGCCAAGTAACAAGCTCAAAACAAAAGCATTCTAAAATATGTGCTGCATATAAAACAACTATAAGAACAGCAAATGTAATAAATTAATATAGTACACTTGCCTGCCTTATTGAGGCCAGGGCCCAAAAGTCGGGGAATCTGCTTAATGACAGCTTCTGATGCTAAAAAGGCATGGTATTTCTTGGCAAGCTTCTTAACCAATTTCTTGTTTTTGTTAAGCTTTTTCAATGCTTCAACATCCATATAATCTAAGCCAATCTTCTCAGCCTGCATGACATTGCAAAATTTCAATCACTGAACAAATTTCGATCATAAATGATCAACCTCATCAAAAGAAATGAAAAAGAAAAACAACCTACTCTGAAGCAGGTACGAGTTAAAAAAACACAGGAAAAGAAAAGTATGATGGTAACAAATAGGACACGTTCAAACACCCAAATACAACTTGCCATAAAAACTAAATACAATTACAAAAAATTTCCAAGTTCATGCCAATTAGAAAGCTTGAATGTAGACGAATGATATCAGCGCACTCAAATCCAATAATCAACAAAAAAACCATATAAATCTCTATACTAAAAGCAACCAACTAATAATGCTAGTACAAGGAGTTAAACTAGGGATGTGGAAGGTACAATACCCTTATTATGTGGTTTCCTAAAAGTAGCACATCCAAACATGTAAACAGACCAGCAGAGATTTATAAAATAATTTCTCCCTTCACCCTCTAAGAAATTGATATCTGTATGTCACGTACAATCTCCACAAGTATATCTTCCCTTCTCACTTCTAATAGAAAGTGAAACTTTCATTTGACCACAGCAAATTTGGGATTGAAATTAGAAAGTACAGTATTTAACTGTATATAATATACCCATCCACAAATCTCAAATTGTTAAAATCGTTTTCTGCATGACTACAAAATCAAATTGAAAAAATATGTGCAGAAAATAAAAGTAAAAGTCTTTTAGATTTCTGAAAATTTTATTCGAAAAACATTTGACGTTACTCTTACGTTTCTTGTAAATCATGGAGCTAAGAGTTGTAACAGGTCATAATAAAGCTCAGAGAACTTCATCAGTACTGCCTTCAAAGAAATCAGAAGAATATAGGCATTTAAATCTACGAGACATCAGGAAACATAAAGGTTCAATCAATACAAATAGATACCTAGAAACTCATTTGAGATGGAAACTACAACAAACTCTCAGCAATGTGTAACAGCATCACTACCTCTTCAACATGTTGAGCATCTCCAAGCATGCAAACTTTCATCTTTGGACGAGGAATATGTGGCAACTTAACAGAACCACTGAATCGCTTATCCTTCTGGGGATCATAATTTTTTAGCCCAATCTGGAGCTCAATGGTCTCAGTGAAATTACGCTTCTTCTCTCTGGATCCAGTAAAGAGAGTAGAGATGGCCTCTCGTACGGCATCACTCTGAAGCTTACTGTTGAAAGAAGGATCGAAGAAGTGAGATCACAGAAACTGAAGTGCATCAACCTGATGACTTCATCTTTCGTCATCGTATAGGAAATATTCTACATATTCAGGGCACAAAAATGAAACGATCTGAGACACCGAGTAAAATGGCACTGGTTTTCAATGTTCAGTTTATAAGCAACACTATCAGACATGAATCCTAATCAAATGCATTATCCAACATCACAATCATGATTCTGCCTACACACATTCAACAGATCACATTCTTGAGAAACAAAACGGTTGAGTTACATGTATAAACAACCACCACCTATAGCTTTACTGATAAGGAACGAAATAATGTTGATATAATGAGAAATAGTCTACAGTCATTCACGGGTAATCAATAAGGAAATCAATCCTTGAAAAGCACACCAACTTTATACATCATGTGAAATAGTAACATTTAAAGTTTAGCTTTGGTGAGAAATGGACAAGACATGCTCCCCATATAGGCTAAAGTTTAAACTTTCTACCAATACTTGCAACAAAAATAAGAATGCCACAAAGTTCTTTGACAACAACCATAAAATGAAAAGATTCAACCAAAGATGATATGCCATACCACCAATCTTAAAAAATAACAGATTCTTCCGAATTACAAAAATAAATGAACTTCGCATTGCGAGCATAAGAACTTCAATCATACAATTGGCACTGCTAATCATCACGGAATTTCAACATATAATACTACCTAAAATCCTAAAAAAGAAACCATCATAATATGACAAGGCCAATAGAAAAATAAACACAAGTTGATATTTCAAATACCTCATGTTCGAATTTCGAAGGCCTACTTTCACAGACCCACTAACAGCTTTTCCTACTGCAAACCAAACCAAAGCATGTCAAAAGAAAAAACAAAGCCAAGCATATACTTACGTAAATGAGGTATTAGAAACGAACAGAAAGAAAAGCTTGTAACCAGTATAAAATCTCAAAATTTAATACATTACTCGAGTTTCTCGGGAAACAAACAAGGATTACAGATCTAGAAATAAAGCAACAAGGCAATTTTCAAAAAGACAAGATCAACGAGAAAAACCTGTTGCGGTGCAGAGGGAGGTAGTACCAGAAGAGAGAGGAACTCTACCTAGGGTTTCTGGCGGCTTAGCATTCAGTATATATAACAGTTAGCAACGGGAAGAACTGGCAGCTAAACCCTAAATTGAACACGTGTCGGAACAATTGTGGCCCAATTTGTAAAAAACAATCAGGCTAGGCTCGCAAAACGTGTTTTCGGGTTATATTGTATGGTATTAAATTATGAACATTCGAATATATATAGGTTAAAATTTTGATCTAATTTATTTAGATAATGGGTTGTGTCGTGTCATCTGTATTAATTCGTTTAATAATGAATTAAAAATACGTTAATACGACACAACTTATTTAAATCTATTTATTTTATATAAATGGGTTAAACTAAACTGCATAACTTATTTGACTTTATTAACATAATTTTACATAAAAGTTAAAATCTATATTTATTAATAATCGCAATATCTTAAAAAATATATATTATTTTTCAAATTTTAACATATAATAAAATCAATATTACAAACCATACAATAATAAATTATATGAGCATAGCTCTAAAATTACAATCTCAATAATAAAAACACAAACATACTGATAAATATCAATATTACAACTTAACAATAATAAAATTTTAATTTTGAAATAAATTTTAAACGGATCAAAACGGATTGATTTCGTGTAAGCAGGTTAACCCGTTATTGACCTAGAAAACATATCTCTATGGTCCTACCAAGTGTATCATCCTTATGATTTTTAACTAAACAAAAAAATAAATCTTCTTGTGTAGTTTTCAATCATTATCAATAAAATATGTAGTAAGACACATGTATCCATGTATTTGAGGTTTTGCATAAATGTCCATATATTTATGGTAAGGGAAATTTGTTGCCCTTGAATAACACTTTAAACTTATGTTTTTACCTCAAATACACACTATAACAATCATTGGCAACCATAACACGAGATGGGATTCCTAATAACTTAGTTTGAACAACAAGCATTAATCGTTTAAAACACTCCTCTGAATGACAACTTATCAAAAATAATTATTTCCGCTAAGGCTTGTCTGCAAATCTCAACACTAAAGGTTATAGAAACAAGCCTTCCATTACTACTTCCTTTATCTTTAGCCTTTCAATCCAAGGTAGTTTGAGACTTATCAATGACATTTCTTACAATGATGTTCAATATGATATTTAATAGATTTTGTACCTGTTGCCTTCATATCACATGCATAATCGTCACCATAATAATTACATGTAGCCCTAGGTTTACTTGGATCACATTTTAGTATTCTTGTGAAGTGACCCAAACCATTGATCTAATTCTACGCCCACCACTAGGTCCACTACTACTCAATTTAATACTTACATTAAGTGAGAGTGAAAGAATGCCTTGTTCTTATGTTGAGTTAGCATTATCCATGGTAGTCTTCCAAAAGTGTTTCTTTTGAAGTGTCCATTTAGAAAACAATCAAACAAAAATCAATTAACAAGTAAGCACTATAAATTGGAAAAAAAAAAACTGAAAATAAGCAAATAATCACACTAAAAATAAAGCATTCATTTTTCTGATTCTACAATAGCTAGCACATGACAGAGAAAAGTGCTAATAGTAAAAAGAAATAAACCAAGAGGGTTTTTCAAATTTCATGAACATAAAGTGAGACATAGGCCTCTTTTGGTTTCACAGATTATCTCATCTCATCCCATCTCATTTCATCTTATCTCAACATTCAAAAACCATTCAAACACAAACACTTATCAATTTCAAATTTTTAACTTTTTCATATAATTATTACCTAATCATTACAACATTTCTAAACTTTTAAACAAAACACAAAAAATAATTCAACTTTCTCAAATCCTAAAATAAAAATTATATTAAAAGATTATATTATAACAATATTTTAACTTTATTATAATATTTTTATTCAACTTTTTCTATCTCATTTTTCAAAACTCCATAAAATATTTTAAGTCAAACTATTTCACTATTATTCAAAAATTATATCACTACTTTTCACATATTCTTCATCTCATCTCATCTCATCTCATGTATGTAACCAAACAAGGCATAGAGTGTTTTAACCCATTAAATCACAAATAGCAATTGTAAGATATAAACCTGAAAAACTTCTGGTCCTCTCTACTATTTTCTATTTTTTGTATGAGCTGTTTTTTCTTGCAAGCTGTCTTTTTTGGTTGGTTGTCATGGTTTTTATGTTCTCTTTTGTCCTTTTGTATCTTGGTTTGATGTCTAGGATTTTTTGATGCCTAGGTCCTGGTCTTTTTGAATATTTGTAACTCCCAGGATTTTGGTTTGTAACCATAGTTTTCCTCCGCCACAAATAAAGACTATTAATAAAATTGAGGTGCCGTTCACTTTAAAAAAAAAATACACCAATTAAAGACCCAATTGCACCAGCCACATATATTTTTCCCACCAAGTTGCATACAGGATAGAGTGAGAGAAAGGGTGCATTTTATTTTCTAATTTGCATTCGACACCCAAAAATTATGAACAAAAATTGAAAATACAGGCGATAGCATTCACTGCATTCCCTTTTCTGATTTGCATTCAACACCCAAAACATCTTTCTTTCTTTTCTTTCTTTCTTTTTTATCACTTTCCTTATACATGCTAACCTTCCAAGGCTAACTCCCATTTTGATAAAAATATTCCTCATCTCTCTATCTCTCTGTGTATGTGTTATTGTCTTTGAAACTTAAAAATTGAAAAGTGAATCTGGATTTTGTGCCTTAGTTGCAGTGGTAGCGTGCGGCGGAGGAGCTAAGAGCTACGGTGGCGAGGCTAGAAAGGGGAGGGAGAGCATTGTAGGCTTATAGTTGCAGCTTTAGGGTTTGTAACGGGCATGATGGGCAAATTAAAGAGATTGAGAGATTGAGTGAGGGGAGGGGGGAAGGAGGGGCCGATTCATCATTCGGCTGTGTTGGAAGGACGCCATTTGGATTGAATTTGTAATTGGATCTAAATAGCACTGGGTTGAAATGATTCCATTGGATTGAATTTGTAATTGCCGTTTATATCCAATTTCACTCTAAAATGCGCCGTTTCATATGAGCTAAGAACTTTTTTTTCTTACCTTGTTTTGGCACATAAATTAATATAAAAGATTATTTAAATTAGTCAAATTAAAATTAAGTGAGTTCTTTAATGTGGATTATGCAACTAACCCATTAAAAAATAGTTAATTATAATTATATTTATGATGTTAATAGTTACTAACTTAATACTCAGTAGTATGTAAATTGTATTATGATGTTTGATGCATAATGACCTATTTTAAAATTTTATATATGGTTAATGAATAATAGTAATTGACCATAGGTACTTCATGCTTACTTGAAACTTAAGTATTTTACAAAAAAATTATCTAATTACTTTGACTAGGTTTAGATACTAGAGTATGTGTCATTGTATATAATATTTATGATTTATCATGATTCATATAATATATTAGTTAATTGAAACATATTAATAATTGTATATTTAACATTTTATATTGTCAATAATGATAGGTTAGATGAAAATTATATAATTAACTTAAACGACTACTATATAAAATAATATATATAAATATATATATAATTATATTCGATTAGTTTGGGGTGAAAAACATAGTTTTAAATTCCGTTTTGTTCCGGTTGGAATTTTCCGTTTCGGTGTAGTATCCGGTACACTATACCACCTCAGTTCGTTCAGCCTGCTCTGGTTCGTTCCGGCCATTCCGGTTAAATTCGGGCCATTTCAGCCGAAATTGGCATTTCAGTCCCTATTCCATTTCAAACTATTTTTATAATTGATCTGTACTTGAGTGATATTTTTATAAATTTTAAATCCAGAAGGTATTTAATTAATTGTAGAATATAAAATGTATTTATATCTCTCCTCATTCTCTTTTTTTTTACATATCATTATTTTTTAAAAATTTCTCTATTCTTTTATTATTTTTTCTTTGTTTCTATGTCTCAACTCAAGTTTGTGATTTTTCAATGTATATTCATTTTATAAATTTTCAATTCTTCCATATATATATATATATACACACACACATATATATGATACGCACTTACATATATATATGTATTTATTCTATTAGTTGTTAGTTTATATATACATATAAATATTTATATATAATATTAATTAATCCCAAAATGGTACACCGGAATATTCCGATACCGAAATATTTTGTTCCAGTACTTAAACTGAAATGATCACCAGAACAGAATTTAAAACATTAGTGAAAAATCCCACCCTGGGACTGGACCAAAAATCGAAAATTTTCATATATTAGGTAGGGGTACTACTCGCATGGTGTGGGGCGAGGTCATTGGGTTTATAAATGTTTTTGGGTCTAAAAATTTTTTTATACCCAAATTATAATATAATTTCAATTATAAATTAAAATTTATACATTAAAAAATATATAAACTCATTAGAGTTATATTTTGGATTGTCTTGGCCTCTTAGCCCAACATTTATATAGGAGGTTAAGGCAATATAATAGTTATATTTAAGCAATATGAGACTTAACTCAACTTCAAGTTTTTAACAAATTGTGTGTATATATACACAATATATTTATATAAATTTTTATATAAATATTAAAATTTAATTTTTTATATTAAATATGGGAGGGGTGCGAAGCGGGGTATGCGGCTGGGCGGGGTAGCTGGGAGCAGGCCCTCGCTGCTTAATATTAGGATCAAAACTGATTGGTTTCACTATCGGTTCGGTCCAAACCAATCGAAACCGTTCGGTACGATCAGGTTTTTTTCGGATATTTTTGCTCATTGACACTTCTCAATATTTGAAACACGTTCATATACAAAGGTACTCTATTGTTTCAAACACAGAGGAGAGAGGAAACAATTCTCTACATCGAGGACAACATCCTGTCGTCCATCATGGTGGTTGGGTTTGCGAGAGGTGGTCGCCGGTGTGAGGTGGTGAAGGTGCGGTGGCCTAGGTTGCCGCGTACGGTGGCGCAATTGGAGAGAAATGAGTAAAACCCATTTCGATTGGATTACTGCAGGGAAGAGCACTGCGTGTGGGGGAGATCGGTAGTGGCTAACTTGGTCGCCGCGTGAGGGGGAGTCGTCGGTGGTGGCAGTGAGGCTGGGTAGCTGCATACGGCGACGCAAATGGAGAGAATCAGGCCACACCCATTTCAGTTTGGCGGCGCAAGGGAGAGAGAGCTGCGTATGGGGGAGATCAGTGGTGGCTGGCTTGGTCACCGACGTGAGGGGGAGCTGTGTTAAACCCCCACGTAAAATTGCCTCTAAAGTTACACCTTGGCCATATGCACACATATCGCACGAGCAGAGTGTCGAGCGGAGCTCTCGGGTTGCAGACTTGCTTGAGCGAACTGTCGAGAGAGTTTCAAGCGGAGCTCTAGGATTGTATTCGCTCGAGTGGTGTATCGAGCGAACCTTGGCTCGAGTCAGGGTCGAGCCACAGTCAAGCCAAATCTCAAAAATAGCATTTTCAGCATGAAATCAAGCCAAAGTTCGACCCCCATGCACCAGCTTAGCCGAACCACTAGCTCATGCATGCCACGGTCATGTGGTCCATGCCACTATCTTTATTTATTTCATTTATTTTAATTATTTTATTTCATTTATTTCAAAGGGACCTATTGGGGGTTTCTAACTTATTTTGCTTATAAATAGGACATCTTTTTCTTACTTTAGGATCTTTTGGCAAATTCCCGAAGTGGGTAGACTATTGTTTGAGAGATCACTTTTCGGTGCTTAGCACTTGGGCTACTTGGGTGAAATTCATGAATCCCTAGCAGAGAATCATCACCTTGCAATTCGTAAATAGGTGTGATTCAATCTATCTTATCCTTTACAACTTGGTGCAATTCGTGAATCCAAGTTGTGTTTATCTTTGACCATGTTATTATATCAATATATGAGGGTTATTCAACACTTGTGCAATTCATGAATCAATTGTTAAATTACTTTCATTTGTTCATTCAAGTGCTCAAGTATTTTGCTTTGTTCTTGATTGTTCATCATTTTGTTCTTGGTGTTCATCAATACATTGGTCATTCAATCCATCCAAATACTAATTTCAGCCACCCTAAGTGTTTGTCCACTTTCCATAAATCATTTTCCTCTTCCATTTCAGCCCTAGCCGAAATCTCCATACTTTCCATATTTAGCCACTTACCAAACACATATTCCCTCCTCATTCAAATTCAAATTTGGCTACTCTTGCCTAATTTGAATTAACCCTACCTGCCCACTATTCTTTCTATATTAGTGTTTCCATACTTGGAAACCCTAGTTGACTCCATTAACTCTTTTGGCCAACCATCATCCTACTCATATTCAAATTCCAAGATTTTAGGAAACTTCCTAAAATTACTCAACCACTTTTCGGCCAAGCCCTAGCCGCCCACCTCCAAACCCTAAACCTATCTTCCATCTCCTAAACCCTAAACCATCAACCAAACCCTAAACCTAAACCCTAAAGTAGCGCCAACCGTAAGTCACCTTAGTGCCGTGCACCACTTTTCACCTAGCCACCTAAACACTTAGCCAATTTTTCTATCACTCCATACACTTCATCTAGCCTAAACACTAATTTTTCTATCACTCCATACACTTCATCTAGCCTAAACACTTAACCTCACATTGTCCAAATCGCCACCATTGTCACCTTTGTTTGAGAATCAAGCAAGAGAAGAACGGGCATTCGGTCATCACAAGAAGATCCTAGACTTGGAGAACATAGTGTTTAGGGACTTGACCGAGCTCCCTAAGAAATTGGTGCTTTCATTGAGAGGATTCTTGCTTGGTAAATTTTGAAAAGTTCTCACTTCTCCAAGAGGTAAACGACGCGTTAACCCAAAACTTTGTGAATTAGTTGGGGGAGACCCTCATTGGATCCCATTTATTTTTGTGAATTGTGAAATACGAAGTTTGGGGGTTGAGGTAGAGGTCGGAGTAGTGTTCTTGAGGGGATCGACCACCCTTGAAGGTGGGGGATCCAAGGTTGGACAAGTTTGTGCAAGAGGGGTCGACCACCCTAAAAAGTGGGGGACCCAAGGTTGGACTTGTTAAGCCGTGAGCAAGTGTCCAAGTGAACCAAGTTGCTGTCCAAGATTATTTGGTGCTGAATTTTCAGTTTGCAAGCCAAGTTGCAAGTTGTTTTAAGTCAAGAGTTTGCAAGCATCATGCAAGGAGATAATCAAGAGCCCAAGGGACCACATGTCTCTAACCAGGGACGTTTTGAAGCTTTGGAAAGGCATAACTCAAGGATTGATGATGTCCTTGATGAGGTCAAAACTACTTTGGCCGATTTGAGGATGTCCTTGAATACTACCAACCGTGACATTGAAGAGAATAGAAGGGCCATGGAGACCATGAAGCGGGAGACCAATGCAAGCCTTGAGAGGCTTGAAAGAAGATTTGTGGAGACTAATGGTTAAAGGCCACCACCTAATCCGAATATGCAAAGGCATGAGGCAATTGTTGATGAGACCGAAACAAGCTTCACGGGTTCCATACGTGAGCTACCACAACATGAGCTTAGAAGAGGCGGAAGAATTGAAAACAACCGAGTAATTGTTGAAAGATGGATCCCCAAAATAGACCAACGCACTAGACCTCCTAGTGTGAGAGAAGAGTATCAAGATGCAAGGATTGAAAGGCCATGAAGAGAAGAAGATTTTGAGGTCGAGTTTGAGCATGAACATGAGCATGAGAGGCCTTATGGCCGTGGAGACCATTATGATGGAAGAAAAGGCCACCGTGGCCGAAGATATGATGTTGACCACCACCATGATAGAAGAGGAAACCGGGCTTATGACTGGGGACCAAAGATGCCAAAGGTGGATTTTTCCAAATTCAATGGGGGAGATCCATATGAGTGGTTGGACAAGGTTGACCACTACTTTCGTTCCTATGAGGTACCTAGACATGAGAGGGCATCTACGGCTTGCTTTTATTTGGAGGGAAAAGCAAATAAGTGGTGGAGATGGATCCGCGACCAATATGAGAAGGATGAAAGGCGTTTGGGATGAACGGCCTTTGAGAGGGAATTCTTGTTACAATTTGGCTCGTCGCCCACCATCAATCATCATGGGCAACTTGTTAAGTTGAAGCAAGAAGAGAAAGTGCACCTTTACATTGAGGAGTTTAGGCAACTCCAAACTTTAGTCAGAGGATGGTCGGATAAGGCATTAATTGGCACTTTTGTAGATGGATTGAAGCCATGGTTGGCTAAAGAGATCAAATTGAAGCAACCTACAAGGCTTCAAGAGGTAGTGAGGATCGTGGAAATCCTAGAAGAGAGCACTAATATGGAGAAACGCCAATCTAAGGAAATGGGGAGCAAGATTACTACACCCTTGCAAACCAATGTTCCTTGGAATGACAAGGAGGAAATGGAGAGTGCTTCTAAAACTAAGCCACTTGAAGTGAAAAAGCTTACAAGGGAAGAGGTCCAAGAAAGAATTAAAAAGGGCTTTTGTTTTAAGTGTGGTGAAAAATGGGGCATAGGGCAGAATTATATATCGGGACAAGTGTACATGTTGATTGATGAGAGGAACAATGAGGAGGATGATGGTTACTTTGTGGAGTCATCTAGCCAAGAGTCCGATCAAGAAGAGGCCAAAGTTAATAAAAATAATGAGGAGACCGAGTTGTCTCTTAATTCCATGACCGGGACCCAAAAGCATACGTCCATGAGAGTGGTGGCATGGGTAGGAAGAGTTGAAGTTCCTTTGTTGATAGATAGTGGCTCCACACATAATTTTATCAACTCCAACATTGTCGCGAAGGTTGGGTTGAAACCAATTTCTATAGAGCCATTTGAGGTAAGGATCGCGAGTGAGGACAAGATGAAATGTGAAGATCTAGTAAGGGAAGTAAAGATGAATGTTCAAGAAGTGAGAATAGTGGCAGACCTACATATACTTCCTCCAGTAGAGCTCGATGTTGTATTGGGCAATCCATGGCTCAAGGGCCTTGGAAGGGTAGTACTTGACTACAACAAAAGGACCATGGAATTCAAGCTCAGGTAAAAAAAGAATGTTTGGGTAACTTTAGCATCCAAGGAAGTCAAGTCGGGTGAGGTCTCAATGTTAAAAAAGTTGGGCAAAGGGGGGCACATTGTTTTGCCATGGAAATGACCAAGGGGGAGAATGAGGAGAGGGACTGGAAGTTTTCAAATTTTATCCTTGAGGGCAAGGACAGTCTTAAAGAGAGGGGGATTGTTAGAATCCTACGTAAAATCGCCTCTAAAGGTGCACCTTGGCCATACGCACACATATCGCTCGAGCGGAGTGTCGAGCGGAGCTCTCGGGTTGCAGACTCGCTTGAGCGGACTGTTGAGTGAGTTTCGAGCGGAGCTCTCGGGTTGTATTCGCTCGAACGGAGTGTCGAGCGAACCTTGTCTCGAGCCAGAGTTGAGCCACAGTAAAGCCAAACCTCAAAAATGGCATTTTCAGCATGAAATCATACCAAAATTCGACCCCCATGCACCACCTTAGCCGAACCATTGGCTCATGCATGCCACGGCCATGTGGTCCATGCCACTATCTTTATTTATTTCATTTATTTTAATTATTTTATTTCATTTATTTCAAAGGGACCTATTGGGGGTTTCCAACTTGTTTTGCTTATAAATAGGACATCTTTTTCTTGCTTTAGGATCTTTTGGCAAATTCCCTAAGTGGGTAGACTATTGTTTGAGAGATCACTTTTCAGTGCTTAACACTTGGGCTACTTGGGTGAAATTCGTGAATTCCTAGTAGAGAATCATCACCTTGCAATTCGTGAATAGGTGTGATTTAATCTATCTTGTTCTTTACAACTTTGTGCAATTCGTGAATCCAGGTTGTGTTTATCTTTGATCATGTTATTTTATCAATATATGAGGTTTATTCAACACTTATGCAATTCGTGAATCAATTGTTGGATTACTTTCATTTGTTCATTCAAGTGCTCAAGTATTTTGCTTTGTTCTTGATTGTTCATCATTTTGTTCTTGGTGTTCATCAATACATTGGTCATTCAATCCATCCAAACACTAATTTCAACCACCCTAAGTGTTTGTCCACTTTCCATAAATCATTTCCCTCTTCCATTTCAACCCTAGCCGAAATCTCCATACTTTCCATACTTAGTTACTTATCAAATACATATTCCCTCCTCATTCAAATTCAGATTTGGCCACTCTTGCCTAATTTGAATTAACTCTAGCTGCCCACCATTCTTTCTATATTAGTATTTCCATACTTGGAAACCCTAATTGACTCCATCAACTCTTTTGGCCAGCCATCATCTTACTCATATTCAAATTTCAAGATTTTAGGAAACTTCCTAAAATTACTCAACCACTTTTCGGTCAAGCCCTAGCCGCCTACCTCCAAACCCTAAACCTATATTCCATCTCCTAAACCCTAAACCATCAACCAAACCCTAAACCTAAACCCTAAAGTGGCGCCAACCGTAAGTCACCTTAGTGCCCGTGCACCACTTTTCACCTAGCCACCCAAACACTTAGCCAATTTTTCCATCACTCCATACACTTTATTTAGCCTAAACACTTAACCTCACATTGTCCAAATTGCCACCATTGTCACATTTGTTTGAGAATCAAGCAAGAGAAGAACGGGCATTCGGTCATCACAAGGAGATCCTAGACGTGGAGACCATAGTGTTTAGGGACTTGATCGAGGTCCCTAACAAGTTGCCAGTGTTGGCGGTGAGGCTGGGCGGCACAGGGCTGGGCTGAAGGAGAATTGTTGGGAAGGAGAATCGGGCCAGTGGAGAGAGAGAGAAAGTGAGGAAAGAAAAAAAATAAAATCATTATAATATTTATCATTATTATAAAATTACTATAATAAAATTACTGTAATATTTATCAGTATAATATTGATGGGACCCACACATTTTTCAACTACCTATTCAAAAGTCAATAACTCAACATATTACTTATATCCAAACAACTCAAAATACTTTCAATGGGACCCACAAATCCACTACAATCTCTACTCACAACTATTCACAATACTTATCAACACTTCTTGCTACCCAAATCCAACTAGACTCCTAACGCAACTCCAAACAGAGTACCTTAAGTAATTAATTATCAATTAAAAAAATGTTGTATGTGTGTGTGCATGTGCTGCTCATGTAAAAACTTATAGAACTTAAGGACAAAGTCCCAAAGCAGTTTTTGAAAATTTCCCAAATTAGAGTTGTAAATATCTCTGCATCAAAATACTTGATTTTAATGACAAATAAAAATCATAAAAGTTTTTACAAAACTAAAAAATACCCCTCACAAAAATGAATTTTCTTGCCAAGCATATTTTTAGTGAGCTTGTTGCTTTTCAAAACTTAATAAATATATGGTAAAAGAGTTTCTTAATCCAAACATCTTTCAATCGATCCCATCCCTTGCCTTGAGGCCTTATATCGCCACTTCATAAGTAATACTAGATACAGTTATAAGTTGTATAAATACTGTGCACTCTTTTTGAAAAAGAGTAGGTCTACTTTTAAAAATTAATTTTTTTTTAATGTGGATCTTATATATACTTACTTTTTTCAAAGAAGAGCATGAATTTGCATTCTATGATTACAAATATTATTTTTCATTTTAAAAAAGAAGAGAAAAAATGCAGAAGAAAAACTCATCATATATTTTTATTTATTTTTTATTTTTCTAATTTTTATAAAAGGTATTTGGGTTAACTGTCTTTCCAAATGTGCACGTAGGAAATGGTTTTTTTTATTGAAAGGAATAGGAAAGGCTCTTTTATTGACATGCATAATATATTACCTCAAATTACATTAATTTATAATTATGTTTTTTAATTTTCTTTATACACGTAGAAATCTTATTTTTATTTATACTTTATCCCTTTTAAACAATCAACATCTCTTCTTTTTTTCCCCCTAATTGTTCAAAAATAATAATTTCTGTATGTTCCTTAATTTTCCCTCCTTTCAAACGAACTTTTTTTTTTTTAAAACAAAGAGCCGGTAGCCCCACACATAATGGCCCCGTCCCAAATTTATTAATATGCCCTCACTTGTGGCGGTCCTTTCAAACGAACTTATATATATATCTATATATATTTATATTTATATATACATCTGTTTTACTATAAACGAACTTTTATATATATGCATCTGTATGCTCCTCACTTTTCCCTCCTTTCAAACGAGTTTTCCTTCCTCAATTTTCTCCTATTGTTAATTTTCTGATGAAGACTTGAACATAAAACTCGATGAATACAAAACAGAAACAGAGAAGATGAAAAAGAAAACTTTTATGTAATCACTTGATGAACTGATACAATTACAGAATGTATTTATAGAGATATTTCTCAATAACAGAAAAAATAACTAACTTTCTACATCTTTTCCTACTTTGACACGTGTTTCTTTAGACTTTAATTCCATTTTCTCAATTTGTGAGGCTATACTCCAACACCCCCCCTCAAGATGAACATGTATATTAAGGATGTTCATCTTGCGAAGAGTGTGATGAAAAGGGAGGGAGCCTAAAGGCTTTGTGAATATATCTGCCAGCTGCAACCTTGAAGGAATGTGAAAAAGTTTAATGATGTTTTGTTGCAGCTTCTCTCGAACAAGATGGCAATCAATTTGTATGTGCTTTGTCCTCTCTGATACCATGTTAATTTTCTGATGAAGACTTGAACATAAAACTCGATGAATACAAAACAGAAACAGAGAAGATGAAAAAGAAAACTTTTACGTAATCACTTGATGAATTGATACAATTACAGAATGTATTTATAGAGATATTTCTCAATAACAGAAAAAATAACTAACTTTCTACATCTTTTCCTACTTTGACACGTGTTTCTTTAGACTTAAATTCCATTTTCTCAATTTGTGAGGCTATACTCCAACACCTATGGTCTTAACTATAAAGAAAGAGAAACAAAATCAGTTTGGCGGGCATCTTGAATCATTCTTGATCTAGTAGTGCATGCACACAATGAGACGCCAAAAATATATTCAATACTCCATGATCACCATTGTATTCTCTTTCGGGTGCTATTCGTATTATTGAATTAAATTCTGAATCCAAGATAGATTCTGCGGTGTGATGGGAGAGATCCACCATAGCCAACGCCTGCAATCAAGATCTTCCTGACTCACTCGTACTCTACTGTTGGAGTTCTTTTATTTCGATCCAAACGATATTCTTTTCTTTTCAGGTAATCAATGTGATTCTGGGTTTTGTTTTTCGGTTTTCATATTTTAATTCCTGAACTTTTTTTGTTTTACTGAAATTTTTAATTTTTAATTTCCTGGGATGAGTACGATTTTGGTACAATTTCTTGAATTCTTGTGGATATCTAGATGCTTAATCTTGTTTTTTGATGTGCTTTGTGCGTATATTTTGGGCTACATTTGACTTGAATTTGTTACAGCTTATAACATTTGAATCTTCCATGCTTATAATTTTCCCATTTGTTTACAGATTTTCTGTTTGTGGATTGGGCCAACCTTCTGTTATTACCTGTGCAAGGAAGATATATGCAGTGGTTTCAAAGATTTATCAAAAGTCTCCTTTTGTGGGAAGCCCAAGGGTGGATTATTTTGGAGCTCTTATTAAAAAAAGAAAGAAAGATTTATATGTTTTGGAGATATGGAGCATCTTCCTGTTGAAGTTGTTGGAAACATACTGTCTAGGCTACCTGCCCGAGATGTGGTAATAGCTTCTGCAACTTGTTCAAAATGGCGAAAAGCTTACTGCAAACATCTTCACACACTTTCATTCAATCCCAGTGATTGGCCTGTTTATCGTGATTTGCCAAGTAGTGATCTAGAAATCTTGATAACTCAAACCATATTTCAAACAACGGGATTAGAAGTACTATATATTATGATGGACGCTGTTGAGTTGTCGGCTTCCACTGTCATTTCTTGGCTCATGTATACTAGGAAAAACTTGCGGCGATTGTTCTATAATGTTCAAACTACTCCAAGTGTAAACATACTTGAAATATTTGGCAGGCATAAGTTGGAAACTTTGCTTATGGTACATAATTCCATTAGTGGGGTTTTTAAAACATTTCCTTGTTTGAAATTCCTATCTTTATGGTGTGTTAGTATTTCAGCATTGGATTTAAGTCTTCTTCTCAATGCCTGCCGGAAAATTGAAACCTTGGTACTTGTCGATCTAGAGATTGCAATGTCAGATCAAGATGAAGAAATGACAGTTGAGCTGATCAGTCCCACATTGAAGAGTCTATATGTTGAAGCAATCAGTTTGGATAAGCTTATATTGCAGGCAGAGAGCATTGAGCATTTGCACTTGAAATTTTGTGCCCTTGAGGATTTTGAGATTGTCGGAAAGGGGACTTTAAAGCAGTTCAAGACTGCAGAAAATCTTGAGACTGTAGATATCAGAAAATTCTCAGTAAGGTGGCCAAAGTTCTACAAGATGATCTCAAGATCATCAAAATTAAGAAGACTTCGGCTTTGGGATATGGTGAGTTTGAAAGAAGATGAGATTGTGGATTTGGAAACAATTGCTGTTAGTTTCCCACAGCTGACCCACCTTTCATTGTGTTATGATTTTAGTGTTGGAGTGGTTCACTATGGTCTGCAAGAAGGGTCTTCTCAGTTGGTGAATTTGACTGTGTTGGAGCTTGGTTGGACTGTGATTAATGATTTCTTCTCAGGTTGGGTTGAGGGGATGCTGAGACGATGCCCAAATCTAAAGAAGTTGGTCATTGGTGGGGTTCTTCCAGATGTCAAAACCCATAAGGAATGCCAGATGCTGGCTAATTTCTCGTCTACCATTGTTGAGCTCCTAAGAAAATACATTCATTTGGAGGTGCAATTTGATTTCGAGTAGAACTCTGCAAAATTCCATAGCTGGAAATCCATTTTTGGCTCAATTCTGTCGTGTACATTTTAGATTATGTAGAGACTGAGCGTTAACGAAAAATGATGATAATTACTATCTCTTGCATTTGACTAATTTTGTAGTTTTTCAGCAAAATATTTTTTTCCTTGATTGCTACAAAGACCTCGGTTTGCGCTCTCTCTCTCTCTCCCGCACGCACGCACACACACAGGTGCGTGTGCATGTGGGTGTCCGCGCCACTCGTCTTGGATATACCCTTTCTTCACTTTCTCAACAATTTTCACGCTACAATATGGAACCCAAACAGTACTCGGAAGAATGTATTAAAAGGGTTAAGTGTAAATTTCTGTAGACATTCTTCTGAAGTTTACACTCTCTAACCAGTTTTGCTACAGGCAACCGGGGGTGGGAAACCCCCGGGGAATCGGCTGCCACGTAATGCCATGTCAAAAAAGAAAAAAAAAAAACCGACTGAAACTTAAAAAAAAAAAAACGGAGGAAAATTTCGTGGAAACGGGAAGGTGTCTTTGGAGAGAATGATACAATCCACTTTGAAGCCATCTTACTGAAATCTGGGGGCCACACAAGTGGGTACATCTTCTCCCACAATCTCCAGCTTTTTGGGTCACATATCACTCCAGTTAGTAACAACTCATCCCCACCGGTGAAATTCTCTCCGTCAAAGGAACAACATATGATTTTCTCGAACCCAGATCGATTGGTAGCAGGTTCAAAAACGTTATAATGAAAGCAAGGAGACATTGAAAGAAAAAAGATGAAAAATAAGAAAAAGAAATAGGAGAAAAAGCGTCTATACCATGAACCTCTACTGTAAATCATTATCCATCGGCCACAAAAGCTTTTGGTTCAAAATAGGAGACAACACATCTGAGAGAGTGAGAGAGTGAGTGACGTCGCGCGTTGTAGGTAGGAGAACCAGATCTGTAGAAGTGATCTAGTGAACCAACTGGTGGGTTGCATGTCTGTTGGGTAGAAAATCTGCGTTGGCTTACACGGTTGTGTATCCTTTATCATCATCAAACAATTTTTTATAGAGTCCTGCTGAAGCTGCCGAAAAAATAGCTCGAAAATATTTACCGAATGGTGCATTTTATCTTTTTCTTTTTTTTTTTTTCTTTTTTTATGTATTTTTTTAATCAAACATTTTTTAAAAAAATAAAAAATTTACAACATCATTTAAAAATACTTCCTTAATTACTAAGTAAAAAAAGAAAAAAGCATTCGGGACACACATTTGGGTCCCAAAGCATTTCTCTTTTTTTAGATAATTTTTTAAAGAAAATGCTAAATTTACTTAAGAAAAATTTATAAAAAATTTACTTCGCATGTCATTTATTGATATATTAAAAATCATGAAATTTGTGTTGGGGTGTATGTTAAGACTGGTTTTGGAGCTAAAAATTGAGAAACAAAGTGTTTGCTTGACGTGCGCTTGAGTGAAACTCAACCTGTGAGTTCGCTCGAGTCCCGCGCAACAGTGAGCTCGAACAAGATACAAACCCTAATATTCGTTCGAGTCCTGCTCAACACCCCGTTTGAGCCAATGTTGATTGGTTGTTCTCTTAAAGTACGCTCGACACGCCGCTTGAGCGAATAATGTAGTTTTTGCCATATTAGGGTTTCCAACGTTGTTTACAATAAATATGTTATATTTAACTTGTTTTGTACGACTTTCAACATATTTTAAAAGATAAAAATTGTCAAGTGAGTGCATATTGTGTGTGAAAGAGCAAAAGCCCTAAAGGGTGTAAATTGAGATTGGATGATTGTAATCTTTTCTAGTTAATAAGATTTCTGCAGCTTTGTAGACGTAGGCAATTTGTCGAACCAAGTATATTTTGTGTCGTGTGCTTCATCGTGTTTGCTTTTACTTTTGTTTTCCAACATTGGTGTATGTGTTTTGCACAATAACTAGTATCAAGAGCCAATGTCGGATTTGAAGGAGAATGATGGTTGGAGATAAAGTGAAAGCACCATGAATTGAGAAGTTCGACGACATGATTTTAAGTACTGGAAGATGCAGATTGAGGATTATCTCTATGGAAAGAGGGTGCACATTCCACTGTTGGGAAAGAAGCTGAAGAACATGGATGATGCTGAGTGGACCCTATTAGATCAACAGGTTCTGGAGATTGTTTAGCTGACCCTATCCAGAACAATGGCACACAATGTCAGTAAGGAGAGAACCACGACGGATCTCATGACGACTTTGATAGGTATGTATAAAAAGCCGCCAGCAAATAACAAAGTGCACTTGATGAAGAAATTGTTAAATCTAAAGATTTCAGAAGGTATGTTTGTAGCCCTACACTTGAATGAATTCAATACGATCACAAATCAACTATCTTTTGTAGAGATTGAGTTTGATGATGAGATCAGAGCATTGATTCTGTTGGCATTGTTGCCAAATAGTTGGGAGGCCATGAAGATTGTTGTTAGTTGTTCAACTAGCAAGTGAAAATGAACAACGACGACGTACGTGACATGATCCTTGCTGAAGAGGTATGTAGAAGAGACTCGGGGAAGTTTTGGGTTCTGGATCGGCCCTAAAAGTTGACAATCGGGATAGAGGACATAACAGGTCAAGCTCCAAGAGTAGGGGAAGAGTAAGACAAGATCTGGGTAACATATCACATACTGGAGTTGTGGCAAGTCGGGCCACATTAAGAAAAACTGCAGGAATCAAGAAAGTGCTTAGGATAATGCAATGAATATAGTGGCAAAAGAAATTCATGATGCCTTACTTATTGCAGTGCACAGTTCGATTGACGATTGAGTGTTGGATTCAGGGGCTTCGTTTCATAGCACCTCAAATAAAGAAATCATTCAGAATTATATTGCTGGTGATTTTGAGAAGATGTATGCGGCTGATGGAGAGACACTGGATGTAATGGGAGTGGGTGATGTGCACATCCCACTTCCAAACAGGAGTGTGTGGACTTTACAGCAAGTCAGACACATTCCAGATCTGATAGAAAACCTGATCTTTGTGGGACACCTTGATGACAACAGTTTTGCAGTACTAGCATTCTCTGGAGGAGCTTGGAAGATCATTAAGGGTGCTCTGGTTTTGGAGCATGGTAAGAATCTAACTCTTTGTATTTAACATCAAAGTCTAGTGATGTGTAGGAAAATACAAGAGTGCAAAAAGGTAGGCTTGATCGCTCGAAACATGTGAGGAAACCAAAGGGAGTCAACTTTGCCGTTCCTCATGAAAGCCTAGAAAAGTTGACTGAAATTATCAAGATTGGTTCGAGACCGGATACTCCTGGTGCAACGGGAGTTATGGGTCGCCTAATGAATGTGCTGACTAAGGGTGATGTACATAGAGATTGAAGTCGGGCTTGACTTCAGTGTGTCTTCTGGCTTGAAGACGGGAGCTATGAGTTTTAGAGATGATAAGGTTTGGTTGGAAACAGTGGCTGGCATGGGAGACCTAATCTCCAAGTGGGAGATTGTTGGGGTGTATATGGAGACTGGTTTTGGAACTGAAAATCAAGAAATAGAGTGTTTACTCAACATATGCTCGAGCAAAGCTCAACCCGTGAGTTTCCTCGATATGCGCTTGACAGTGGGCTCGAGCGAGACACAAACTCTAGTATTCGCTTAAGCCTCGCTCGACACCCCACTCGAGCCAATGTTTGATTGGCTGTTCGCTCGAGACACACTCGACATGCCAAGAACGCAATTTTTGCCAAATTAGAGTTTTCAGCGCCGTTTACTATAAATATGTTATATTTGACTTGTTTTATACGATTTTCAGCATATTTTGAGAGAGAACAATTGTCAAGTGAGTGCATATTATGTGTAAGTGAGTAAGAGCCCTAAAGAGTGTGAGTTGAGATTAAGTGATTGTAATCTCTTCTGGTTAATAAGATTTCTACAGTTTTGTAGACGTAGGCAATTTGCTGAACTACGTATATTGTGTGTCGTGTGCTTCATCGTATTTGCTTTTATTTCTGTTTGCCATTATTGGTGTGTGTGTTTTGCACAACAATTTGAAATTCAAAATTTAAATCTCAAAAGAAAACTAACAAAATGAGTTTTGTAAGCAAAATTGTAAATAAAAAATGTGAGTACATATAGCACTACTTATTTTTTTAAGAGTAATGCTTACTACATATAATCATGGAGTGCACAAGCACCGTACAATCTTTTTGTAAAAAGAGTGTGGTTCATTATTAAAAAATTAATTTTTTTATGTCAGTCACATATTTACTTACTTTTTTTTAAAGGATTGCACAGCGTTTATGCACTTCAAGACTGTAAATATCATTTTTCTTTTTTTAATAGAAGTAAGGGTGTACTAGATTTACACGTCCTTATATAGATTTGTTTTTCAGAATAAATTAATGATATATATATATTTATATCTATAGCGTGATGAAGTTTGAAAGTTTTTTGTTCCATGGGTTCACACCTGATCAAGCCCATGAAATAAATTAAGAAAATTGGAAACTTAGGCAATCTCGTTTTACATTATTATTATTATTATTATTATTTTGTGGTGATACTGTTGCATATCTTATAACTATAGTTTGGAAAAATAAGTGATGTTGATTATGATATTTTATTTATCAACTTTGTTTTTTCTATTATGGTATATATTATATTTTTCTCATATCAAGACATTAACCCTTTTTGCCTATATTTTTGTTCTCGTTTAGAAACTAATAATCTTGAATGTAAAGAGTGCATTGTTATTTATTAATCTTGTTGAGATAAATTTCTATCAGCAGCACATTATCGTTATCTCCTCAAATAGAACCTATACATTCTAGTGGGGGATGTCTCTCATCCTGCCTCGTTTGTTCTCACAGATGAGATGAGATAAGTTAAGATTAAAGTTAAAAGTTAAATAAAATCCTGTTAAAATATATATTTTTAATATAATATAATTTAAATTATAAATTAAAATTTATACATTAAAAAAGAATATAAACTCATTAGAATTGTACTTTGGATTGCCTTGACCTCCTAGCTAGGCCAACCTTTATATAAGAGGTCAAGGTAATACAATAATCATACTTAAGCAATGTGAGACTTAACTCAACTTCAAGTTTTATACACAATATATTTATATAAATGATTTATATAAATATTCAAATTTAATTTTTTATATTAAATATGGGAGGGGTGAGGGGCAAGGTATGGGACATGGCGGACGGGGGAAGGGAGCAGGCCCGCGCTGCTTAATATTAGGATTGAAACCGATTGGTTTCACTATCGGTCCGGTCTGAACCAATTGAAACCATTTGGTAAGATCGGGTTTTCTGGTCCAGATCGAAAATTTTACACCCTTAATAAAAGGTCATTTGAAAGTTGTACTGCTATGCATGTGATAAGATTAAAGAGCAAACCTGTAAATATCTTAAAGTTGTATGGGTATTTTTGCTCATTAACAATCTTTCTTAAAATTGTAATTGCGTTTAACATTATCCGGAAAAACACGTTTGAGAAAAAATAAAAATACCTTTTAGTTTATTTGAGATTAAAAAATACTTTAATATGTAACACCCAAATAACTTAATTTTTTTATTAATTTTTTAAAGTTATTTAAATATTTATTAAGACTCCTAACGCAACTCCAAACAAAGCTTAAGTAATTAATTATCAATTAAAAAAATGTTGTATATGTGTGTGCATGTAATGCTCATGTAAAAACTTAAAGAACTTAGGGACAAAGTCCCAAAGGAGTTTTTGAAATAAATTCTTCTAGGAATAGTCAGGCCGCGCAAACGATGGTCAGTTGACCATGCCACATACATTTAAAAAGAAAAAAAAGAGAGCGTCTTCAGTCTCAGCGTCTTGTGTGGGTTTTCTTAAAACGGTTCATTCCAGCGTTCCTTCATCCTCATCTTAGCATCTTTAGTCTTCCCATTTCTAACTTTAACTAGACTCTCAACATTTTTTTTTTGGGGTTGGGGGGGTAGGTGTCTTGGTTTTGTTTGATTTGTTTTGTATTGTGCTACCTGTGTTTTTAAGCTCTCTGTGTTTGTGTGGTGGCTTCTTGGAGAATGGAAAATGAAGAAGATAAGAGCAATGAGTTCTATGTAGTCTTGGAGTTGAAAAAGGAATGCATTGCGTCCGAGCTTAGGAATGCTTATAAGAAACTTGCGCTAGTTGGCATTGGAAACCTTTTTTCTTTATCCACTTTTTGTTAACAATTCAATCCAATGGATCTACTTTAAATCCTTAAACATACCCTATAATACCTCTTCTGGAGCTTAATTTTTGAAGTGAACATCTGGGTTCCTTCCGGACCCTTGAAAAAAGTGATCTTTTTGTCATGGTTTTGCAACTTAAAGAGGACTTTGTTTACGGGCTTTCCTGAAAAAAAATAAAAAAGGCTTGAAATTGGAAATGGTAAACTTTACTGGTATTCGGGAAAATTTCGAGAAACTTTCATTCTTAATTTTGTTGAGCTAGAGATGGCACCTAGATTGTTGCTCCCTTGAGATAAAGTTTGGGAAGAATAACTTGGAGGGTACCTCTGGCTTTGATGCCAACTTTCAGAGCTTTTGTTTTGGGACGGGGGGAACACCAACAAGATGTCAGAAAGAAGAAGGGAGTAAGAAGAGTTCGGGGAGATGCCGAACGAAGGAAGGAGGGAGAATGAGGGAGATGCAGGGGGCAAAACGAGCCATTTCATCCAAGCTCAAAATGAACCGTTTCATTTTCCATCTAGGCACTGTTTGCGCAGCGGTTACGCATGCCGCTCCTATCCAGCATTTTTTTTTTGAAAATTTTCCAAATGAGAGTTGTAAATATCTCTACATCAAAATACTTGATTGCAATGAAAAATAAAAATCATAAAAATTTTTACAAAACTAAAAATATACCCCTCACAAAAATCAATTTTCTTGCCAAGCATATATTTAGTGTGCTTGTTGTTTTCAAAACATAAGAAATATATGGTAAAAAAGTTTCTTAATCCAAACATCTTTCAATGGATCCCATCCCTCACTTTAAGGCCTTATGAAGTAATAATATAACTAATACTAGATACAGTTATAGATTATGCAAGTGTTGCACACTTATTTTAAAAAAAGTAGGATCCACCTTTAAAAAATTAAATTTTCTCATGTAGATTCCATATGTGCTTACTTTTTTTAAAAGAAGTGCACTAATTTGCACTCTATGATTACAAATATATACTTTTTATTTTTAAAAAAGAAGAGAAAAAAGTGATGCATAAGAAAAACTCGTCATATATTTTTATTTATTTTTTATTTTTCTAATTTTTAATAAAAGGTATTTGGGTTAACTGTTTTTTGAAAGGAATAGGAAAGGCTCTTTTATTGACAAATACATGATAATATATTACCTCAAATTACATTAATTTATAATATATTACCTCAAAAAAAAAAAAGATTTCTGTATGCTCCTCAATTTTCCCTCCTTTCAAGTTTCAAACGAACTTTATATATATATATATATATATTTATATAAATGCATCTGTTGTACTATAAAGTTATAAACGAACTTTTATACATATGCATCTGTATGCTCCTCAATTTTCCCTCCTTTCAAACGAGTTTTCCCTCCTCATTTTTCTCCTATGGTTTTAACTATAAAGAAAGAGAAACAAAATCAGTTAGCTGGGCATCTTGAATCATTCTTGGTCTAGTAGTGCACGCAATTGAGACGCCACAAATATATTCATTACCCCATGATCACCATTACCATTGTATTCTCTTTTGGGTGCTATTCGTATTATTGAATTAAATTTTGAACCCAAGATCAGTTTTAGATTCTGCGGTGTGATAGGAGAGATCCACCATAGCCGACGCCTGCGATCAAGATCTTCCTGACTCACTCGTACTCTATAGTTGGAGTTCTTTTATTTTGATCC
Source organism: Pterocarya stenoptera (assembly GCA_003123785.1). NCBI lineage: Eukaryota > Viridiplantae > Streptophyta > Magnoliopsida > Fagales > Juglandaceae > Pterocarya > Pterocarya stenoptera. Next base: position 63,348 of record QEOT01007608.1, read on the forward strand.
AAACCATATTCTTTTATTTTCAGGTAATCACTGTGATTCTGGGTTTTGTTTTTTGTTTTTCTTATTTTAATTCCTGAACTTTTTTTCGTTTTACTGAAATTTTTAATTTTTTTATTTCCTGGGATGAGTACGATTTTGGTACAATTTCTTGAATTCTTATGGATATCCAGATGCTTAATCTTGTTTTTTGATGTGCTTTGTGCATATATTTTGGGCTACATTTGACTTGAATTTGTTACAGCGTATACCAGTTGAATCTTTCATGCTTATAATTTTCCCATTTGTTTATAGATTTTCTGTTTGTGGATTGGGCCAACCTTCTGTTGTTACCTGTGCAAGGAAGATATATGCAGTGGTTTCAAACATTTATCAAAAGTCTTCTTTTGTGGGAAGCCCAAGGGTGGATTATTTTGGAGCTGTTATTAAAAAAAAAGAAAAGATTTGTATGTTTTGGAGATATGGAGCATCTTCCTGTTGTAGTTGTTGGAAACATACTGTCTAGGCTACCTGCCCGAGATTTGGTAATAGCTTCTGCAACTTGTTCAAAATGGCGAAAAGCTTACTGCAAACATCTTCACACACTTTCATTCAATCACAGTGATTGGCCTGTTTATCGTGATTTGCCAAGTAGTGATCTAGAAATCTTGATAACTCAAACCATATTTCAAACAACGGGATTAGAAGTACTATATATTATGATGGAGGCTGTTGAGTTGTCGGCTTCCACCGTCATTGCTTGGCTCATGTATACTAGGAAAAAATTACGGCGATTGTTCTATAATGTTCAAACTACTCCAAGTGTAAACATACTTGAAATATTTGGCAGGCATAAGTTGGAAACTTTGGTCATGGCACATAATTCCATTAGTGGGGTTTTTAAAACATTTCCTTGTTTGAAATCCCTATCTTTAAGCTCTGTTCGTATTTCAGCATTGGATTTAAGTCTTCTTCTCAATTCCTGCCGGAAAATTGAAACCTTGGAACTTGTCGATCTAGAGATTGCAATGTCAGATCAAGATGAAGAATTGACAGTTAAGCTGATCAGTCCCACATTGAAGAGTCTTTATGTTGAAGCAATCAGTTGGGATAAGCTTATATTGCAGGCAGATAGCATTGAGCATTTGAACTTGAAATTTTGTGCCCTTGAGGTTTTCAAAATTGTCGGAAAGGGGACTTTAAAGCAGTTCAAGACTGATGATGTTAGTTTGTTCTTTCTTGATACTGTTGAGACTGCAGAAAATGTTGAGACTGTAGATGTCAGAAAATTCTCATTAAGGTGGCCAAAGTTCTACAAGATGATCTCAAGATCATCAAAATTAAGAAGACTTCGGCTTTGGGATATGGTGAGTTTGAAAGAAGAAGAGATTGTGGATTTGGAAGCAATTGCTGTTAGTTTCCCACAGCTGACCCACCTTTCATTGTGTTATGATTTTAGTGTTGGAGTGGCTCACTATGGTCTGCAAGAAGGGTCTTCTCAGTTGCTGAATTTGACTGTGTTGGAGCTTGGTTGGACTGTAATTAATGATTTCTTCTCAGGCTGGGTTGAGGGGATGCTGAGACGATGCCCAAATCTAAAGAAGTTGGTCATTCGTGGGGTTATTCCAGCTGTCAAAATCCATGAGGAATGCCAGATGCTGGCTAATTTCACGTCTTCCATTGTTGAGCTCATGAGAAAATACATTCATTTGGAGGTGAGATTTGATTTCGAGTAGAACTCTGCAAAGTTCCATAGTTGGAAATCCATTTTTGGCTCAATTCTGTCGTGTACAGGGTCTATAGGCACATGTATAGGTACATTTTACATCATGTAGAGACTGAGCATGTCAACGAAAAATGATGATAATTACAATCTCTTGCATTTGACTAATTTTGTAGTTTTTGGTCAAAATATTTTTTCCTTGATTGCTACAAAGACCTCGGTTTTCTCTCTCTCGCATGCACGCACGAGCACACAGGTGTTTGTGCATGTGGGTGTCCCCACACACACGCTGCCACTCGTCTTGGAGTTGTGCTCAACATTTTGATGACCAATCTCTGCATTTCTAGACGCCAAACCCACCATTTTTACTCCCAACTCTAGCGGTTTCATTTTTGTTTGAGGCCCTCATTCGACCAAATATGAAATTTAAAGGGAACAAATGACTGGAAAGTCACCCAAAGTCATCAACAAGAAAGAAGCCAATTGGAGGAAAAGCCATAGACGCTCAAAAGAGGCAAGCTAAAAGCCAATTGAATAAAGAAAAAAAAATTTACAAATAATTTAAAATTCAAAATTTGAATCTCAAAAAGAAAACTTATAATAAAATGAGTCTGGTAAGTAAAATTGTAAATAAAAATGTAAATACATATTGCATTACTTATTTTTTTAAGAGTAATGCTATATACAGTCGTAGAGTGTATAAAAGCCATGCAATCCTTTTAAAAAATAAGTGATGTTGATTATGATATTTTTATTATTATTATTATTATTTTGTGGTGATACTGTTGCATATCTTAGCTTTCATGTGATCTACATTTTTCTGCATCGATCCAGTTATTCTTATAGTTAAATAAATCAAGTAATATAACAGGGAATGAAAGACCAGTAACCTAACATCAAAGAAGTTGTTTAACTAATAAAATATATACAATTACAGCATAATCACCTCATCCAACACTAGTACTTTACGCCGTTGTCTCTCAAAAGTCAAAAAGTCCCAAAAAGTCATGCATAGCAACCTTAGACAGCGCCTGAAATCTCCCTATGAGTCTCTTCCTGGAGCAGCTACTGTGACATTGTGAATGTCATAAATTTATCAAATTTCGCTTATTTTAGCAAAATCTCCTGAATATTTGCCTTCAAAGCCTCAAACTCGGCCTCGTAAAAGTGCGCATGTAACACTCGGGGCTAGCACTAAGCCGTTTTCTAAAATTTTTAGATTTATACGTATGGAAAGCTAGTTGCTTTGTCGAATATTTTTATGGGCCGATATTTTTTTCAAGAGACAAGTTGGAATATTGTAGAGTTTGTTTCGAGGCCCAAAGCTTAGGGAAGAGCCTATTTATTTTTTATTCACTACCAGTCTTGGACCCAAATTTTTGAAGTGGGTTCTACCTGATCACCCCAAGGCCCACACCCATTTTTATAAAACTGAGAAACCCAATGGCAGATTGTTTTTAGAAACTCCCCACCTTTACACATCTCTTTCCATTAGTCATTAGCATGCACGTCTAATGTATTTATCCACTCACATGCACATACACGTCTAGCGTTGCATGGCTCCCACATCAAACACGACTGCAATTGCACCGCAGTCCCTGCACGATCTCTGCTGCAACAGCAAGTCATAGCTCACCCAGCTGCCGCGAAAACAACCTCCACAAACACGATCCTCACCGTTCCAACTCCACCGCAACCTGATCGTCACCCACTCAAGAAACACCACCCTCAACCTCACGGAAAGCCCTGTTTCCCGCACCAAAAATAGAGCACTTACTGATCTCCATCGTGAGCCACTGCAAACCACCATCTTTCATACCGAAAATCACCGTAAAGCAACAAAAACCGCCGGTAGTGACACCCCTGTCATCCTGTGCCGATCGGTGAGCCCACTGACTCTCCTCCATATTTGTTCCCTCACGGTTGCTCTCTCTCTCTCATCTCTCACTCTTTGCTCTCTCTCTCTGACTGCTCTGCCGTCGTGATCACCGTTGCCCACCGCACCTAGCTATGTCGCGGCTCCACTCTCTCGGTCAGTATGGACGCCTCTGTTGCATTGTTTGGTCTAGAGTTTTTGTTTTACAAACTCGGTTTTCCTTTGTATTCATGCTTTTTCCAAATAGCCCATGTTTATGATTTTACATTCCCAAAATGCCCTTGTCACCAAGATAGCTCATGGGGCATTTTTTTTATATATATTAAACTTGCTTTGCATTGCTCTTTTTGAGTGATAAGAAAGTCTATAGAAAATAGTTTTCTTTTCAAAATAAATTGTTAAGTACTCTATTACTAATTTCAGTAGTGTATTATAACAAGATTTTAGTTTTATTTTAAATACTTTAAAACTAATTAAGTCTATTTTAATTAAATGATATTTTTGCTTTGTCTACTTTAATAGATTTTGATATAATTATGTTATCCAATTTTATATTGTATAGTTAAACTTCAATAGTAAATAAGTTAGAATTTAATGTTTTAGTCGAAGTTATTAAATGGGAAATGATGAATTTAGAAAGTGATGGTATTTTAGAAGTAAGAGAAATTTTAGGTTTTGAGGTATTAAAATAGGTTATTTTAGTATTTCAGGTTTAAGTATTGAAATACGTGTTCGATTGAAAGTTTACGGAAGTTATATGACTATTTTATAGGTAGCGATTAATATTCGTTCGGCACTGTTGTGGAAAAGTCTGAAAAGCTAAAAAGTCTAGGTAAGCGAGGTTCCTATACTAGAATTTGCATAAAAATAAAATGAGCTGAGGTTGATTTTTGAAAAATATGCATGTTTGATTATGAAAAGAAATTTGAATTACTTCAATTATTTGTTCTGCATTACTTATGAGATTCTATTTAAGAACAAAGTATTTTTTGGCATGACTGGTATAGACATGAGCTATTTTGGCATTTTGTTTCTGAACTGTGCAAAAGAGAGCGAATATGAAATTTTGAGCATAAATTATGTTTTGTGGTCTGATTCTGTTTTGTTCTGAAGATGTTCTCTACTCTGATATGATCTGATATGATTTCTGAAAACCTTTAGCGTAACATTCTGTTTCTATTTTTATTCCATTTTGACCTTACCGGGGGTGTAAAGTTGTGGCCTTTGTTCAGGTTAGTATCAACTTTTCTGTTTCTGGTGCACCCATTTTGGAAGCAAAGTGGCTTTCTGCATGGTCTTTCCTATGTGCACACTCGGGGCTCCGAGAGTAATAAGAGGAAGACTCACATTTTGTTTCTACTCGATTAGCCGCCAATGTTTGCACAACCCTACAACGGGGGTTAAACATGGTCTCTATTTTGATATGATAAGATAAGATGTGATGTTTCAGTTTATGCTATGCCAAAGGGATTTTGATTATAAATATTTTTGAACTCTCACTTTCATATTTTTGGTAATATTTTGATTTTGTATTCTAAAAGAAAATGTTTTGTTTTGCATTCTGAAAGAAAGGATTTTGTTCTACATTCTGAACTCTGTAAATGCTCATGTTTACACATTAGTATATGTTCTCTGCTTACTGAGTTATTAATAACTCACCCCTTATCTCCAACCATTTTTAAGATGATTTTGATGGTTCTGCTGGAGAGCAAGAGTGGACAGTGTTAGAGAGGTTAAATGTTTGTAGAAGAATAAGTGCTTGAGGGTACAAATGCTTATTTGAGAGTCATAGTTAGTAAGTTGATTATTTTCGATTTTTTTTATATGATGAGTTAAGGATATTTTTGAGTTTTCGAAAAATTTTTAATTTATTTTAATGAGAATTTCTTTGTTGTCCCTATGAAGGAACATGAATATTTAAGTTGAGCAAATAAATTAATATTTTATTGAGTTTTCTGGATTTTATAGTTATGGTATTGGAATTGATTTTAAGTATTAAGAGCTAACTCTTTAGACCTCTGGGATCAGGGCGTTACATCATATCCTTTGATAATACACCTACATTGTCGCCACTTTGCACTCTTCCTGATGTTACGGGCATCAACTTCTTACCCAAACCCCTTTCATATCCTAATCTTCTCCCTAGGACCTTCCCGAACACTACAGTTGTTGCCTCCTTAGTTTACTCTTCTGGTTCCATTTCATTAAGTTTCTCCACCATTTTGTCCTTTCAAAATAGTAAGTTTTTAGTATGTTCAGTTTTAGTCATGAAACTATAACAAAACCTTGGAGGCATAGATCAATGATATTAAGTTAATTACAATAGAAAAATTATGTACTTCCCCTAAGTAGTCATGTAACTCACATACAGCTCTTCAATCATGTTAGTCACAAACCCGTTTTTCTCCTTTGACCATCGAGTCTTTTTAAAAAATTCCAACAAATTAGTAACACCCTCAGGTTGTAACATCCAATTAAAATATCATCAAGTGTACCACCTAATATGGGTGCTATATTTGAGAGACAACTCCTGATATTATATTGGAATTAATTCTCAAAGACATAAGCACATAATTATTACCTGCTCTTCAAGTATTCAAACAAAGGACTTCCTACCATCGGGTATGGTTGGTTCGCTGTTTTGCCCCATTCGCCTTGTTTTGCAGTGACAAGGCCTGATACAAAAAATTCATGCAACACAGTTAAACCAATAATTAATCTCCACATATTATTGACAAACATCACACATATGACATAGAACTTTGTTGTTTTCTACTAAGCAACCAACATTAAAAATTCATAAGCAGTACAAGGAGCACATGTTTTTACCTTGAATTCCTTGCTACCTTAGTGCATGCATAATTTTCTCCACATTGTTTCATCCACCAAATCGATCCCTTTTGCTAGAGCAACTTTATGACTTCCATACCCAATGTAGATTTTGTCTAAGTCATCGTGGAAAGAATTGAACCTCCTACGTAGTTGCTCGATAACCATCTTTTGATGGTTTTGTTTTTCCTATTGTATGATAAAGTCAGCCTAAGCACCCACAACAAAACATTAATATATATGAGGTAAGTATACAAAAAGACCCACATTACAACCCACACTGCGTGATACTCAATCTCCCTTACCTGGACGTGATTACACAACTCCTCATGTTCAGCTTCTGGCACTTCATTCCAACATTGGTAACTCATGTTAGCATAATACTTGATGATCCATGTTACCCTTCCACCAAATATGCTTGCATTCTGGCATAACACCTTAGTGTCCCCATTCTTGGTCAGCAATAGAATTGGTACCATCTTTCAAAGAATGTCAAATTTGGTCATCTTTGCTCATGCACAACCTTGTGTTCTTACTCTCTTATACTAAACTGAACGAAGTCAACTTAAAAATTTCAATACTATATATGTATCCCAAAAACATATATAGCACACCATATTACTATACTTTTGTATGTAGGAAAATTATGATGTGTTGCCTTATAAGATTTAGTAAAATGCTATATCATTAAATAGCAACATATGTAAATGTACAATCCAGCTGTTTTGGAAACTCAGTTTTAAATACCACATTGGGTGGTTGGGTTGAGTCGTCTGATAAGGAGTGATTTTCATCTCTTAGTGTCAGTCTATTTCTTGGTGGTGATTGTGCATCTTGTATAATTAGCTTGTGCACTAAAATCCCTATAAATCCTTCCCCTCGTCCACATACTCCTCTTCTTATACTTCGCACCATATCTATCATGGTTGAGAAATGATGTAGGAGGATCTAGATCTGAGTCAGATGATGCTGAGTTGTTAGATTGCACGTTGACTACGCTGAGATACCTTGAGGTGGCAGATCAGCGCAAAGAAGGCAAGAAATCGTGATCTTTCCTTGGTTGGGGCAGTTTTGGGCACGTTCCGGTATTTTAACCATAACTTTGGCTACGGGTATCATAATTGCGCATATGACCCCAATTCGGAAAGCTATTTTCGGCGCACATGTTGTGTGCACCTAGCTATGCTTGGTGTGCATCTTTTTCAAGGTCAAATTCTACTGTTTTTCCCTCCAATTTCCTATTTTTAGTTATTTTTTGCCTTTTATGGTAATATTTCATTTACTGTTTTGGAAGTGATTCTGAACTCGATTTGGACAATAATTTTGGCAAATGACTTCTTAGTTTATGTATTTAATTTTGGCATAATTATTGGGATTTTGCTATTTTTGGTAAAATTCCAATACAGTTGATTTTCAGCTATTATAGCCCGGCTTGTGGGTTGATTTGGATCATTCTTGATTAATGATAATTTGAAGTGATATCAGAGACGTTTTCTCTGTGTTTTTGGACAATCTCTTGTTTTCTTTCCTGTGAATCATCTGTTGAAACTAGCCTACAGAATAATCGTTATTCTGTCCAGCGTCAAGAAACTAGCTACTCTTGATATTGCAGTTTGTTGCATTCATAAAGTCATTATATCTATATGGAGACGAATTCTACGCTTCAAAATTAAGTTAAAAAAAAAAACCTTGATGCTTATGACATGGTTGAACAAGTGGACCAACAGTTCTCAACTTGTACCCTCTCGAAGTTGTGTTAAACAACATAGAATGAGGTCGCATATATTGACAGTTGGCTAGAAGAAATAAGTAACATGTATACCTCGCTCTTAAATAGGTATGGATCCCACACAATGTTAGAACAGTGCATGGTGGAATAGTCTTGGAATTTCAGAGTTTATCGAGTTTAGATATCTTACATGCTTTGCTCACTATTATGATTAGTTTTTCTAGTTTATTTGATATGATGTTGATGTGTTAAATGGATTTAACTATAGTCTGAGTGAAAATGTAGTTTAAACATATTGTTTAGAAGTCAGCTGGGATGGTAATGCCCCAATTAATTCCAATGTTTAAACTGTAAACCTTGAAGAGGTCCGTGTAAACCCATGTTTCTAATCATGGGTTTCCTATACTCAAGCAACCCGCACATGGCTGCATCTACTATCGTATAAATATAACACAATAATGGCTCCTCCACAACTCAACACCGAAATATCTAAGCTTGCACAGCATTGGTTGTAAAACCCATAAGCTTATTTAAAATCTTTTTCGAGTACCCATCATATAAACATCAGGTGTGAGAGTTTATTGAACTCGATCAGATTGCATGTGCCTTTTAACCCACAAACTTTTATTCTCTTGATGCTAGAACTTGTTCTAATTCTGAAATCCATTTCCATATTAAAGCTTAATTAAAAGACTTCAACCATTTTAATTCCATGAGCTTAACTGAAGTACACATTTTTAAAGAGTTAATCATGTCACTCAGATAATGTTCCGAATAAAAATAATTCGAGGTTTATTCCATTTTAAGCATTTAGTTACACTTGTTGGTTGAATATTTTGTTAATTATTAAATGTTGGATACATTTAAACACACACGTCTGTGTATACAACATATTTATGTATGAATATATTTTATATCCGCTGCATATTTCTTTTAATAAGTTTGGTGGAAACACGTACATTAAGAAATTTAGTGCAACAACCAGTAACATTATAAAATGAACCTCCCTTGGAGTAGCACCCATAATACCAATGTCAAGTCTTTAGAAGCCTTGACATGCAATAGAAGGAACTCGATTCAAAGTATATGAGAATTCAATGCAGGTGATAGTGAAGAGTGATATCAATCTCATCTTCTAATAGATAAGTTATCTAACTCAACTGAATAATAGATCAATTATATAAATTACTCAATAGGAAATTTCTAAGCTGGGGCATGATGATATATATGTAAGTCATCTAATTTCCCTGAAAAAATCTCCAACTCTACCCCAATGATGAGTATCCTTAGACAAATTATCTTCTCGTACGAGAATAGGGCAACACACGATAGTTTTTGGCAAAAGATGGCCAGCTTTGAGTAAATTTCTTCAAGGCATGGTTGCAAATTGTGCACGATCTTCTATTCACGATCAGATTCATCAACTGTGGCTGTCCCAAACTCATTTCATCAAAAGGTTAATGTAGCAAATAAAAGAAATTATATAATGTCAAAAAACCTAGTAAAACTTGATAATGATCATTTCTTGAGAAGTGGCTGTTGGATGATCTAATAAGATCAATGCAAGAGTGATGTCTAACTCATGACAAGCAACATTTCAAAGTTAGTGAGATTTATACATCACTAGCAAAAAGCATGCCATTTAGAAATGGCTTGACATTTCTAAGAAACAAAAGAAAAACCACATCTTCCAGAACATAAGTAACTTGTATGCAGGGCACACTATAGCAACAGTTGTAGTAAATTACAAAAACTTTTGATATATCTTTCAAAATTTCTTCTAGTACTAACAAACCACAATTGCTCACAAGCTTCCATTATAAAATGCCATACTTAATAGAACAAGCTTATTCTAAAACTTAAATAAATCACCTTAGAAAATAGATGATGTAGACCCTTTTTTTTTTATTGAGAATAAGGGATCACTTTCCATTCATTAAAATGGGACATACAAAGTTGACTTAAAAAGTTAAGCCAATCACAATCGTTGGTGGTTTTCCAGTACACTTTCGTGACTGACACAATCTAGTCGAGACGGCAAATCTCTAAAGACCTAAGTCTAAGAGATAGCCAACTCTATCAAAGATAGAGTTCTTAGTAACCAAGTAACCAATCTCCATACCCGACTAATCGGAATATGGAGAAACCAAACCTCGTCATCACCGCCTAAGCGGAGGGAGGAGAAATACCTTCAAATTAAGGTCCAAAGGCACTACAATTTTGGATTTTTTTTTTTTTTTGTTTTCTTGAAAGTAAATACAGAGCATAAATAAACTACATTGTAAACATTATAAAAAGGGAAAAATAGTACACAAAAAGGCTGCTGGAGGGAAAACCGACAATCGGGCTTTGTAGATCCAGAGACTCCGGTTCAGGAACAGCCATGCGTAGCAGCGGCAGAGGGTTCCTTGGCGGCGCGTGAGGGCCACACATCGGCGAACTCCAAATTCTTAGACCCAAGCGTGCAGGTGATGTGCCACTCCGGTTGATACCGCGTTCAGTGGTTTTGTTGATCGGCGGCTGGGCAACCTCCAGGTGAGGCGCGTGTTGGCTATTGGGTGCCGAAGAGCTTCGAATGGCGATTCTCCCTTTATTAGGCCTGAAAAAACACAAAATAAAACCAAAAAAACACTAGATAAGCAGAAAACGAAGAGAGGGAGGGAAGGAGTGAGGCCGATTCTGAAAGTTGGAGGTTTAGAGAGAAGGGAGAGAGTTTAGATAGGGAGCGCTGATGATGTAGACTTGTGTAACTTATAATATTTAGATCAAACTGGAAATACAATGCGATGTCATATTAATAACTAGTAAAACTTAAAGACAGAAAAAATCAATCCTCAATTGATTCCCTATACAACGTATAACAATATCCCAACAAACACAACCAATATACTTGGTATGAAACACAACTAAAACTCCCCATGTCAGTCATATTATCATACACATTGTAATCGATCAAACAACCAGATGACAAGCTTTTATATTTTCGGAGTAATTACTGAAAATATTGTCACTAATAATATTCAAAAAGGAATGGCCAGTCCAAGTTTGAGAATTTGATATAAATAGTCAAAATTCAAGAAAATATCATAATGGGCATTTGCATATTTCTTTAAAATATATATGAGAATCGTATTATAGATATTACAAAGTAGGTACAATTTGATGTATACTCAACTAGAATCTCTATGATTAAGAATGTGGTAAGTGGAATTAGGACCTTAGTTTGAATCCCATCCATAAAACTGGTGTCACCATCGGTCTTTGCGCCGGTGTCGCCAAGTAGGTCCTCATCATTGGATCCATTGGATATGGTATCGAAAAAGTTCTGACTCCTCTAATATGTCATTCATATTACTTAAGTTGTTCAGAATGTTAGAACTCCCCCAACTAATTCAGCAGTGGATACGGTGTTAGGCTGAACATCTGGCCTTAGCCATGGGACTGATGGCCATTGTGCTCGATGTCCACATCTCTATAAACATCAGAAGATTGTTCTTCCTGGAAGACATTGGCCTTGCTAGAGTCATCCCCACCATCATTTATATGTGATTTTCTGCATGACGTGCCAAGAACCAGATAATTTTGTGTCTTTGAGGTAAAATACTTGTGAAACTTGGCAAGTCAATACGAACGACTCATCCCTATACCACGTTTTGAACATATTGACACTTGTAACATGCTCACCGATCCTGATCCCTCAAATTTCATTGCCAACATCAAACCAATTGCCACTCAATAACCATACACGCCACTAGCCCATGTACCTCACCTCTATGATGTCATTCAGAACACTATAGAAATCAACCATAGTCTATTGGGTCACTTGTAACTAGCACACCACTATTTTGTGTCCTACAGTTCATTTCTTGATACTTTGTATAAAACCGTATACTGTTCACTATATACCCAGAATATGAATCCATCCAAGGGTCAAGCCCACAAGCTATTATATAAAGATCATCAAATACGTTGTCAGGATCCCTAGCACATAGTGCTTGAATTTAAAATGATGACCACATGACAAAAAAGGCAATGCCAATGAATAAGTATCAATGATTAATGGAAATAAGGTCAGGTAGATATAATGATTAATTGAACTTACACGTTTCTTGAACCACGATAGAAATTCAGCTTCATGCCTAATTTCAATGTTAGATATGTTCTGCTCCTTCAAGATGTTGTAGTGCTCCCTACAAGAAGTAATCAATCTTTTAGTTTCAATTGATGAAAAAAGATGGTGCATAATGGTAACCCTCATTGTTAAGTTCATGTCAATTATTCAATGGGTTCTTACTCCAAGTATTGGACAATCTCGGTGCAGTTGTTGAGGGCGTACTATTTGGCATTTTTAAATACTTTCTTCTTTAACTGGATAAGTATTGAATTAACAAGTGGGTGCACTTTTTAAGAAAAAAATTGAGAAGGCAGATATATCAGATTTTTGCACACCAACATCAATGTTTTGATCCTCTCGAGTGAACCTATTTGGTACATCATGCAAATACATCTACGAGAATGTCAAGCATTCTACATGATATATATGTCTCGGCAATGGATCCTTTTAGGTGGGCTTTGTTTTTCACATACTGCTTAAATTTGTCCAAATACCTCTCAAATGGATACATCCACTTATATTGAACTGGTCCTGCAAGCAACAACTCTTTGGGCAAATGGTCAGTGGACCATTACGTCAAATAAGTTTGGTGTAAATATTGTTTCCATCTTGCAAAGAATGAGGACAATGTCAGTCTCAAGCTGTTTCATTGCTTCTTTCTTACACGTTTGTGCACATAATTCCCTGAAAATGTGCTAAGTTCAATCAATGCTAAATGTATATCATGTTTTAAGTACTTTACAAATGCTACTGGTAGTAGCATTTGCATGAATATGTGGGCATTATGAATTTTGATACCATATATCTTACAGTTGGTAACATTAACACATCTCAAAATTTTAGATGCAAAACCATCATGAAATTTTACATTTTTCAACCATGCATAAAACTCTTTCCTCTCATCCCCATGTAACATGAAATAGGTATGAGGGATAATAACTCGATCATCATCTTCTGTCAAATGTAACACTTTTCTTATACTGAGTTCTGCCAAGTCCCATTAGGCATTAATACCATATTTTGTTTTACCTAGAATATTCATAAATGTATCCAACACATTGTCACAAATGTTATTTTTGATGTGCATCACGTCGAGATTATGTCTAAGTTTCAAAATGAACAATAGGATAGATAAAAGAAAATACCCTAGTTTGTCAAATTTAACTTCTCAGGGGTGTGGTTTCTCCTCTTACTAGCTTTGCCAAAATCTACATGACCAATGCTATTTAATCGGTGCATTATATCTTCTCCCAAAATTTGTGTAGATGGCATCTGTTGATCTTCTTTGCCACTAAAAATATTCTTCTTAGTTCTCCAGATGTGACTTGTTGGTAGGAAGCAGTAGGGTTGTACACCGATGGGTTCAACGTTGGTTTCGGTGCCAAACTGAGACCCCACTGATGTCTGCCATGAGTCTATTGAACCAGTCGAAACCAGTTGATTGGAGAGAGACAACCGATCATATCGGTCTCGACCGGCATTGGTGTGGTCTTCAGTCCACCGTCGGCTTCTTTTATGAAGGAGGAGGAACTGAGGAAGAAGAAGATGTGTCATGCTGTCGTCTGCCATGGGAGTAGAAGAAAATTGTAGAAGTAAGAAGATGACACGGGGAAGAAGAAGAGGGGTGTTATTAATCCATTTTGAAATGGTACTATTTGGGTTTAAGCCAAATGGCGTCATTCTATTATATATTTTTTTTTAAACTTCTAGGCCCTAAAACGACACCGTTTCACTCATTTAAGTGAAACAATGCCGTTTTACATACATATATTCAAAATAAATAAATAAATAGACCAGATTGGTTGGTTTAGCGGTTTCCTAGTGGTTCAAACCAACGCCGAACTGCCAATATTAGTTTTCCCTCAAATGCTCTCGCTCGCCGACCGGTTCCATGCTTCGGTGGCCGGTCTGATCGGTTCTCGGCCGATTTTGGCGGTTCCTATACATCCCTACGAAGCAGCGATGAACTATGTAACAATGATTTCGCCCATGTTTTAACCACAAAGATTTTGTATCCAAATTGCAACAAAGGCATACCAACTTCCCTTTAGTGCTCAAACCAGAAAGGTTATCGTATGTGAAAAAATCATTGATAGTCTACAATAAAGTTGCATGTAATCAAAATCGCTGGCCAACCATGGAATCGTAGGTATTAACCCCATTTTTCCACAAATCAAATAGGTCATCAACTAAAGAGCATAAGTAAATATCAATTTCATTCCCAGGTGATTTAGGCCCAAGAATTATCATAGACGACATGAAGAATCGATATTTCATATGTAACCATGGAGGCAAGTTATATAGAACTAGAATCACTCGCCATATGCTTTATGGTTTGCTCATATTATTGAATGGGTTGAGTTCTTCACTACCAAGATCGAACCTTACATTTTGAGCATCTTCAGCAAACGAACGATACTCTCTATCAAATGTGGTCCACACCTTAGAGTCTACAGGATGTCGCAAAGTGCTTTCTCTTATACTCTTTATGATTGATGCCACCTCATGGATATTGCAATTTTCTTGAAAATAAATAGTCTATACAGCCTCGTGTGCATTCGATGAGGCTGACTGATGGTTCTGTGTTGGATAATTCGGAAATGGTGCATGAGGGTGCTCTAGGCCACTTTGAACAATTTCTTGGGTAGGAGGGGACGGGGCAGATGCCCAACTGAGTCATCTAATTCAGCCTATGATTTCAGATGATTTGGCTAGTCAATTGAGCGAAGTGCCGAAGGAGGAAGATGTATGTGCAGCGCTTAATTCTATATCGGTTGACAGTAGCCTGGGACCAGATGGATTCGGGGCAGCCTTTTATCTAGCTTGCTGGAATATTGTCAAAAATGATGTTATGGGGGCTGTGAGTGAATTTTTTGCAGGTTCTTGTTTGCCGAGATACTACACTACTTCATATTTAGTGCTTATTCAAAAGGTGAAGAATCCACAAAGTTTTGACAAGTTCCGGCCTATAAGCCTTTGAAATGTAATTTACAAAGTATTCTCAAAGATATTAGTTGCTAAATTGTCGCTGGTGCTTGGAGATTTCATCTCACTGGAACAGGGTGCGTTTGTTAGGGGTAGGAGTATATTTGAAAATATTACTCTAACACAGGAGATGACAAAGCTGTTGCATCGGAAGGTTAGGGTGGAAATATTATATTGAAAATTGACATGAGTAAGACTTACGATCGGGTTGATTGGAGGTTCTTGGATCACGTATTGAAGGCTTTTGGTGTCCTTGATTTCTTTTGTCGACTGATTAATAATTGTGTGTCTTCACCATGGTTTTCGATTTGATGAATGGTACTAGTAGAGGTTTTTTTAAGTCAAAAATAGGGCTAAGGCAGGGAGATTCTCTTTCTCCATATTTATTTATTATTATGGAGGAGGTTCTTACTCGAATGTTCAAGTTGAAAATGGAGGAAAAGAGGATTTTGCCTTTTTCTCAGCCGTGTGGTACTCCTGTTATTTCTCATTTATTATATGCAGATGATGTGGTTGTGTTTGCTAATGCAAGTAGGCACTCAGTTAGTAGTTTAATGGAGGTGATTCATGTCTATGAAAGGTGGTCGGGGCAAAGAGTGAATCAAGATAAATCTGCTATTTTCTTTTCCAAACAGCTGAATTTACGTAAAAGGGGTGAACTGATGGTTGCAACAGGTTTTACGGAAGGACAATTTCCATTTATTTATTTGGGAGCTCCGATTGTGGATGGGAAGATTAAAGTATGTCATTTTGAGGCTTTTATACAGAAAATCAGTCAAAAGATTGCGGGTGGAAGACTAGATTGCTCTCGCAAGGGGGAAGGCTAATCCTATTGCGGCATGTTCTTATGAGTATGCCAATTCATCTTTTATCTGTTTTTCATGTCCCTAAGGCTGTGAATAGCAAGGTGAACAGCCAATGTGCCTTGTTTTTCTGAGGTTCACAAGATGGAAAAGCTAAATAGAAATGGCGAGCGTGGAAGAAGTTGTGTATTCCTATGGAGGAGGGGGGTATTGGGGTAAGAGACATCACTGAGGTGCAGAGATCATTTTTTATGAAATTTGGATGGCAACTAGTCAACCATAATTCTTTGTGGGCCAGGTTTTTCCGAGCAAAGTATATTAAGGTAGGTCATGTGCTGTTAAGTTTGAACCATAGTCAGGGTCATGGTTTTGGAAATAAATATTGGTTTGTCTTCCAGAGATCTTGGCTAACTCAAGTTGGAAGATCCGTAATGGAAGTGTATCCTTCTGGTATGACAAGGTCCTTGAATCGGGTCCTTTGTGTGAGTCTGTCGATTCGGTGGAGGATGATCAGATCAAGTTGAAAGATCTTGTAGTACAAAATACGTGGGATGTGGAAAGATTGCAGAACCTGGTGGGTGATCAGAAGGCTACGGAAGTGATGGAAACAGTAGGAACTCTGACTGAGAAAAGGGATGTACTATTGTGGCTACCTGAGAAGAATGGTTTATTCACTTCAAAGTTGGCTTGGGAGACTATAAGATTAAAATTTTCTAAGTTTGATTGGGCTCCTTGGGTATGGCACAAGTGGTTAACAAAAAACATTTTCTCTATGTATGTAGAAAGTTGTTTTTAATTTTCTTAGTGTAGATGAGAAGGTCTGGAAGGTGGGGATTTCAATTGTAGCAGCCTGCAACTGCTGCAGTTCAAGGAAAATTGAAGATTTGGAACATGTTCTTGGTGAAGGTGATTTTGCCGTGAATGTATGGAGGAAGGTTTCAGCAAAAGTTGGTGTGTATTTCGATGATCAACAGGGTTGGAAGGAATGTGTCCAAGCATGGTTTAACAGGGGCTCAAGGACATCGCAATTGGGTATTTTGGTGGGGCTAATACCTTGCGTTGTGGTGTGGAGGCTCTGGCATAGGCGTTGTGTGGCTAGAATGGAGGGGAGGCATGAAACAATAACAAATGTGTGGGGTTCGGTGATGCACTGGGTAAGGATTTTAGTTGGTAAAATTAAAAAGGTGTAGAGTATTTCTGTTTTGGATGCTCGGGTATTGAAAAGGTTGGAAATTACGGTGGTGGAGACACGTAAAAAGGAGTTGCAAGTATAGAGGTGGTTAAGACCGAAACTTGGAAGGTGGAAATTAAACCTTGATGGGATTAGTTTGGGGAACCCAGGGCCTAGTGGTGGGGGTGGTGTGCTAAGGAATACAGGTGGTAAATTTATTTTTGCCTTCTCAAAATTCTTTGGGGTTTGTTCAAATAATGAAGCGGAGCTTCGGGCGGTAGTAGAGGGAATAAGGTTTTGTAAACAGTTGGGGTTTCGTCATATTGATATAGAGTCTGATTCCAAAGTTGTTGTTGATTGGATAAGATCTAAGCAGTGCTTGATGTTGTACCTTTGGGATTTTTGGGATCAGTTATTCTCATTAGAGGGGTTCGATTTTTCTATAAAGCATTTTTATAAAGAAGGGAACAAAGTGGCTGATGCGTTGGCTCGGTTTGGTGCGATGGGGGAGAAAATTTATTTACTGATTCCTTGCAGCTTCCTTACGATATTAGAGGGTTATACAGATTGGATAAAATGGGGATGGCATATGTTAGACGGCTGGGTTGAATTGCATTGGTTGTTATGGTGTTGGTTTCTTTAGTTGTTTGATTATTTGTTTAGGTTGTCAGTTTGATTGATTGTTTGTTTCGAAGGTATTCATCCGCCATAAGTGAGGGTTTTTAATAAACTGGGGAGGGTCACTCTTAGACATATGACCTCTTCTCTTATTAAAAAATAAATAAATAGTCTCTACAGACTTGGCTTTAGTGGAAAATACCGCACTAACTTTTGGGGCACTATTCATTGAGAAAGTATGGAGGATAACCACCTGTAGGCTTTGCATTTAGGGCACTCTTGTTTATTGCTATTTTCCGTCTAAAATAGTATGCAATTGTTTGGGCATGCATAAACTTTAATGTATCTAAATCCCAACTCTAACTCCAATGATCGTGCCTCATGGAAAGATTTTGGCAAGAGTGATTCGGAAAAAACTGTTTTCAATAGTTTAAGCAGCATGTTAAATGACTTTACACTACACCCACCAACTGTTTTGATGTGGAGCAACTTTACAATGAATGATAGTTTAGAAAATATTGTGCAACCATCATAAAGTGGACACTAAGCATATTCCAACAGCTTCTCAAAAGTGGTTGGTTTGGTTTCAACCATTCTGGTTTCCACTGGATGTGGAGCCATGTCTTCTTTAATGCCAACAGTGGTTGCTGCATAAATGTCACTCAACATATTATCGATGTCATCAATATAACTATCGTTACCATTATCATTATCATCTTTGTCATCGCTCATGAAATTTATGGATTCTTGCTCTCCATGAAATTTCCCATCAGTGTAATTTGGTTCTAGCTTGCTTATAGGTAGGAAGAAATTATTGTGACATCTACGACATGGACACTTCATACTGTTCTTTCCTTGGGCATGAGCTCGAGCCATTGTGAGGAGCTGCCTAACCCCTTCACCATATTCCCTTAACCTAAACCTATCGGTGATATGTATCTAATTTTTTTCTATCTGAAAGAAAAAATTAATATTTGAACACTAGGTTTCATTATCATAGACATCCGATCTAACAAACATGGATTGGTTCAAATAAAAAAAAAATACACATTGCGAGAATATAATGTCAAAACCTTCCCTTAATCATTATAAACTCCAAGTCTTTTTTTATTGATTAAAATAAACTCTATACACTTTGTATATGGTGTGAATAATGTATAGAAGTTCAATAGGGATGAAGTAATAGCAAAAATATGAAAGGGCCTTTTTGCTGAAAAAGGCAATACCCATTGGATATATACCATGGCTCAAGAAAGCTAACTCCCAATGTTTGAAGCATTAACAATTGAAGCATGATTCTATAATTGGACAAAATGCATCTAAATTGGGAACATCAATTGGCTCCCAGTTTCCTCATGATAACTCCCAATGTTTAAAGTATGTAGAGGTTACAATGTATACCTGGTAAAGTGAACTACTTTCCTGCCAACTAGTTGGTATCCATGATGCAGCCTCCATATGTATGTATGTTTTCTTTGTGTGGCAGTGGGTGAATTTGTTTAGAGGGCACAAAGTTGTAAAAAATGTTGGTGACAGTTGTGAATGAGCCATAAAGAAATATAGTACTACAACGAAATAATTTCCTCAACATTGGTTTATGTCACAACCTAAGTTGACAAAGCTAAATGTTTGGGAGCATATTTACCCTGTTCAATGAAAGACAATTGTGGTGACGCGATTGTGGGCTAGAGAAAATCTCAGACGGAATGAGAGAGCGGGACCAATCGACCAGATTTGTTTGATCTGTGCTGCATTAGAGAGAGAGAGAGAGAGAGAGAGAGAGAAAGAGAGAGAGAGAGAGTTATTGGCTAAATGAGGCGGTGATGACGTGGTGTGGGAAGGGGCGGCATGGGCTACTTTGTGCGATGGACACAGACATTAGATTGTAGGGTATCGGGCTGGGTAAGAAGAAAAACAGGGGAGTATATAATTCCTCTCTTTTTATGGCGACAAAAATCGCCGCAATTAAATGGGTTGCAGCATATTTTATTGTGTCGGATCAACATCGCTGTGAAAAAAAGAGAAACCGCTGCAAAATTATTTCTCGGTCAAGATTGTATGCGGCAATTTAATTTTAATCGTAAAAGGTAACTTATAGCATCATGATTGTGGTCGTCGTAAATAAATGGACTTCAATTGATTTTTGCAATGCCGAAAATAGTTTAGTCACAAAAACTGGGTTATGTTGTAGTGTGTAAACTATCAAAAAATTGAAATATACCACATTTCCTCACCAAAAAGTGCAAATTACTCCAAACAATTTTATAAAGATAAAATCATCCTACAAAATTGAAAAATTTTAAACCATGGAGAAAAAAGTGAACCATAAGAAAAACTCATCATATATTTTTATTTATTTTGTCATTTTTCTAATTTTTAATAAAAGGTAATTGTGTCAACTTCTTTACATAGAAGGTGCATAGAATTTATTTGGTATTTTGGGGTGATCGAAAAAAAAAATTAATAATAGTAACTTTTTATCTTTTCTTATTTGAAAATATGAATGCACATTTTTGGTCAAATAGATGATATATTACCTCAAGTTATATTAATTTATAATTATTTTTTTATTTTCTTTATATACGTAGCAATTTTATTTTTATTTCTATTTTGCTTTTAAACAATCAATATCTCCTCTCTCTTTTTTTCCCCCTTTTCTCTCCTTACAAAATTGTTCAAAAAAAGAAAAAAAGAAAATCCTTTCTGTATACTCCTCAATTTTCCTTGGTTAAGTGAATATANTTTTTTTTTTTTTTTTTTTTTTTTGTTTTTCTGGTTTGTCTTAGTACATTAGTTATATTGTGTCAGTGCCTCATTTGTTTTCTCAACCATTCTCATCTCATCTCATGTAATCTCATTTACTCATTATAATCTTTTCAAATTTTCACAAAAAATAAAAAAAAACAATTGAACTTTTTGAAATCTCAAAACAAAAATAATATTAAAAAAATATATTCTAACAATATTTTATTCAATTTTCAACTTTTATGTGAACTCATCTGCAAAAACTAACAAGGCAATGGGTCATCTGTGTTTTTATTCATCCATGTGAGTAGTTCATGTTTTATGTGTTATGTCGCTTTTACCCTGTGTTATGTTCTTTGTGTCCGTTTAAGTGAAGGTTTATTTGTCTTTTGGTGTAAATAGGTCAGATGTGGTAAAAACATTTTAAACACAGATATTGATAAAATGATGGCAGCCCTGAAATTTCATATAAATATATTTATATATCTCTTTACCAACAATATTATATCTTTTTTTTTTCCCAAAAGTGACCCCTCCCAAATTTTATTAATAATCCTCACTTGTGGCGGAGGAAAACCGTGGTTACAAAACAAGCATCTGGGGTACAAAAGAAAACCCAGCATGGAGAAAAAAACAAGTTAGAAAAATAAAAAAACCAAAGAAAAACAACAAAAAATCCCAAACAACAAACACACAAAATGAACTAAATAGAAGCGAAGGCAAACCAGAGTAATCCATGCGGATAAGAACACAGAACGCTCAGGGAGTCTCTGTCAAGTGCAAGAAAATTAAATCACTACTAGAAGCCCCATGTTTGGCTAACCAATCTGCAACTTTATTTTCCTCCCGAAAAGCATGATGAATCGAGCACGTCATGGAGTTCATAGTGTCCATTATTTCCTCCCAGAAGTCCTCCAGGTACCACACCCCACATCTTTTACTTCTCCACCAGGAAATAACAATCATAGAGTCAAGTTTAATATTCACATAATTTAAAGATAAGGATTTACAAACTAGAGCCCATGAAGAAGAGCTAATAGCTTAGCCCGATTATTAGAACCTGTACCAATGAACGAAGAAAAAGCATGAATTAACTGACCATGATTATTTCTAATAATCCCACCTATACTTGAGGCACCCGGATTACCCAAACTACTGCCATCTGTGTTTAGCTTAACCCATCCCATCGACAGCTGTTGCCAAGCAATAACTTTGCAATGCCGGGTTAGGGGGAAAATCGGCTGGACATTCAAACCCTCAAGTACCTGCAAATCAAAGCTAGATATGTGAGAACTAGCATGCATATCGCGACAAATAAGACTAATCTACCGACGAATAGAGTGAATAATGTCAGAGACAGATTCAAAGCGACCCTCCATATGAGCCAAACAGGGCCGCCGCCAGATTCTCCAAGTGATAATCACCGGGAGAATTCCCACTGTAATGCCAACTTGAGACTATAGTTTCGCACGGCGAAACCAAATCTTCACCGAGTCTTTCCAATTTTGGCCAATCGGGATCCCAAGGCTAGCCCTAAAATACTGCCAAACAGTTTTCGCAATATCACCTGCAAAAAGAACATGATTTTGGTTCTCACAGTGACCGTTAGCACAACAATTACAACGGGAGGTAATAGGAATACCAATATGTCGAAGGTGATGATTGACACTAAGGGCCATAAAACAAGCTTTCCACATGTGGGTAGACATTTTAAGAGGAAGACTCTTATGCCAAATCCAAGAATGCCCCTTAATAGTATCACCCCTAATACAGACACAATCTTAATCCGACTTAGTAGAAAACAAACCATTATCATTATTGGTCCAAATCAACACATCTATACCCAGTTTAGCCTTACAAATATCCTCTAAAAAACCATCAAAATGATCCGGCCCCACTAATTGAAGAATAAAATCCATATCCCAGTCATTATTTAATTTGCAATCCTTCACGTGAAGATGAGAATGACCCACAATATGCATATCATTAACTAAAGGGCCTCTGCCCCTCCATTTATCATACCAGAAAGAAACCAAACCATCTTTAAGGCGCCACTTAGAATTATCCAAGACCAAAGGGAGGGAATTAGCAATCATTTTCTAGAACCTCGTACCCTTAGTTGGATCAACTAGGGCCCAAGGTTTAGAACCCACATACTTACTCTTAAAAAAATTTGCCTATAAAGAATTACCTTAAATGAGATTCCAAGCAAATCTAGCATGAAGGGCTTGTTGCATATCATCAAGGTTCCTAAGAGCCAAACCACCTTCCTCCACAGGACGGCAGATAGAATTCCAGGCCACCCATTTTTTCTTACCTTTGCCATTATCCTCCCCCCAGAAGAAAGTACTCATCATACGATGAATGGCATTAATAGTGGATTGCGGGACCTGAAGAATGGCAAAGAGATGAAGAGCCACACTAGAGAGTACATGATGAAGTAAAATAAGACGGCCACCCGCCAAAAGAAATCTCATCTTCCATCCCGATATTTTCTTTTGAATATTAGACACCATATCTTCCAGATGTACCTGTTTAAGACGACCCAAAATAATAGGCACTCCAAGATATTTGAAAGGGAAAGATCCTTCTGAAAATCCAGTCTTCTGTAATAATAAACTTTTACGCATTAAAGAAATATTTTTTGAGCAATAAATGGTAGATTTAGAGTGATTGATACACTGACCCGACCAACGCTGAAACTTATGACGCACAGATAAAATCTCCCTTAGGGCTTTAGAGCTACCATTAGAAAAAAGCACAACATCATCAGCATACATAAGATGAGAAATTATGGCCGTACCTCGGGCTTGAGAGAATTGACCAAATTTCTGAGCCTGTACACTTTGCTTGATCAATCTAGAGAGAATTTCTTGAAGGATAATAAAAAGATAGGGAGAAAGGGGATCACCCTGACGCAATCCCCTGCCACTTTGAAAAAAACCTTTAATAGTGCTATTCATCATAATCGAATACCAAGGAATCGAGATGCATTTTCTGATAAGAGCACAAGAATCAGAGGAAAACCCAAAACAATGAAGAACCTCCAGAAGAAAAAGCCAATCCACTCTATCATAAGCTTTAGACATATCCAGTTTAATCACGATATTACCACCATGGGCCTTTTTGTTAATGGAGTGGACCATTTCCTGTGTGATACTAATATTTTCAAAGATGCTTCGTCCTGGAATGAAAGCACCTTGTTCCCATGATATCATTCGTGAGAGGAGACCTGTCAAACGATTAACAATGATTTTGGAGCATATTCTATAGAAAACCGAGCAGAGGCTTATAGGCCTAAACTTATCAAACCCAGAAAGTGTATCAACCTTTGGAATTAAGACAAGAAAAGATGTAGTAAAAAATCTTGGAAGCTGCTTAGAATTAAAATATTCAGATATGGTTTCCAAGACATCCTCTTTCACAATCTCCCAACAGCTTTTGAAAAAATTAGAACCAAAACCATCAAGCCCCAGGGAACTATTAGAAGGAATAGAGGATAAAGTAGAGAAAGCTTCATTCATAGAAGGCACCGCACAAATCATCGAGTTATCAGAATCAGAAATAATAGGAGATATAAGAGCTAATAAATCAGGTAACAATCTAGCCGGCGTGCCCAACAGAAAATTAGAAAAGAAATCCACAGACCCCTGATGAATACTCTCCGGCGAATTGAACACCATACCATTCAAAGATCTCATTTCAACCACTCTTTTACGACGTTTATTAGCAAGGTAGGCATGAAAAAACTTCGTGTTACGATCACCATCCATGTGCCATTTTAACTTAGACATTTGAGCCAGTCTAGTATCTTCACGACGGAGTCAATCCTCCAATTCCGCAGAAGAGACCAAAAGCTCCCTCTCCGTATCTTCATCCCAGTTTTGCTGAAGCTTCTTTTCAAGCTCCTCAATTTGCTGCTCAAGAGAAGTAATATGCATATTAGTAAAACTGAAGACCTTTTTATTCCATTCATGCAATGCGACTTTAGTGTTCTTCAATTTAAATACCAATTTAGTAAGATTCTGACCACCAACAGGAGCAGACCACGCCTGGCGAACACACAACAAAAATTGCGGATGATCCACCCACATTTGTTGAAAACAAAATGGCGAAGGGCCATAAGAGAACAGATACATCTTGAATTCTATAACCATAGGAGAGTGATTAGACGTGGTGTGCTGAAGATAAGAACAAACTGCATGAGGAAAATAAGCGAGCAGAGAGAAATCCATAAAAACCCAATCTAACTTCACCCAAGACCGAGCAAGACCCGATTGGCCATTACACCAAGAAACATTTCTGCCCTTAGACTTCATTTCAGCCAAACTACCTTGATGGATCCAGGTATTGAAGTCCTCCATCGCCACATTTGAACGAGGTGCACCACCCCTTCGTTTCGAATTGTTCCTAATTATATTAAAATCCCCAGCAAAATGACAAGGTTCCGATCCCATAGCCTGGGAACTAAGATCCTCCCATAAATTTTTCCTCTCATACATAATGCACTTAGCATAGATAATATTACACAAAAATTTATAGGACCCCATGTTAACACAAAGAGAAACAAACTGCAAATTAGTCCGCACCACTTGAATATCAAGAGTATTGTCCGAAAAAATCCAGATTTTACCACCATCAGATACATTTGAAATAAAAGAATCAAAGTGTAAATAATGTTGCAAATGGATGGCTTTGTCCAGTGCTTGAAGCGGTTCCAAAACCACAACTATCTTAGGCTTAAACTTACAAACTAAATTCTTCAGTCTACGACGAGAGGTACCGATACTACGGGCATTCCAAACAATAATGTTACTCATAAAGACAAAGTAGAGGGACGGGTAATAACCCGACTCAAGCTTTGAATTTTCTCAAATTTTTTCTTTTGATATTTTCTCTTAATCGATTTACCTTCAGAATCGAAATGATAATCCTTGAACTGAGGGAGCACTTTTGGAGGGATATCAGTGTCAAGTTCAGAACCAATTTCTTCAAGATTATTTTCCAGATTTTCCCTTAGACTCCCAACTGCTAGACTGATAGCATCTTCGCCCAGATAAGTATTAGGAGCTTCCTCCAGAATCAGAGGAAATGACTCTTCTACATTAAAAGAAACAACGTTGGAATGGTTCGAAAGATTACCTGCCTCCTCACTTGGTGCTAGCATCCCTCCATCATCATGATCAATTATCTCCGTGTGATTAACCCCCTGGGCAGGGGATGGGGAGGCGTTGAAAATTTATACCAGAACTGGTTCATCAGTCTCTGTTTCAGGAAGATCCTCACGAAAAATAATACCTATCTCTTCGCTTGGCACTAGCACCCCTCCATCATCATGAATATCGACCTCTGTGAGAATAACCCCCTATGCAGAGGATGGAGAGGTGTTGGAAGGTCGTTCCCGAATCACAAAAGGTTCCGCAGACTCTGTTTTAGGAAGGATATGCACGGATTTGTTCATCTCACGACCTTGAGTATTACCAGAACGAATGCCACCATGTTCTGGTTCTACTTTCTTACCACCACAGTTTAGATCCTTTCCAACACGACAAGTCTTTAAATTATGACCCTGAACTCTGCATTTTCCACAGTACACAGGCAACGTCTCATAGTGGACCTCTTGTTTCCGACTTGTAGGCAGATCTGGAGCACCAATCCAAAAATAAGAAATCTGCTCCTTGGCTGCGTCCATCTCCAAACAGAGTCTAGCTCCATCAGTCCGGGTCACACAACGCGTGGGGTTGTCCCTATGAATAAACCGGCCAATAAGAGCAGTGAATATCCGAAGAAAAGACTCTTAATAATAATTGGTTGGTAATCATGGGAGCAAAATCCACACTGGTACATTAGAAGATTCATGCTCCTCATTGAATTCTGGAGACTAGTGAAAAGCATGGTAGCCACTCCATTCACTTCACAGGACTCACAGGAAAGGGCTTTCACAAAGTATGCTTCCGTAGCCATACGAACAAAAACGTTGCGTGGAAATTTCATTGAGGAGACCACCGAAGTAGATGACAGGACCCAAAGGCTAGAAATAAAAGCACGTATAGCGTCCAGAGAGGGCCTTTGTCAAAAGAACTTGATCACGATGGAGAAACAGAATGGCTTCGCTGATCGACTGGTTTCTCCTTTGGAGAACTGGAAAACAAATCTCACCGTCCATGATTTTGGGAGCACGAGGGGCTACAGAAATTTTAGGAAGGGGCTGAGGTACCGCAGCAGCCATTTCGGCAAAGGTTTGATGGCCAAAAGCATGGCCATCCACGGCTGCCATGCAGCCTTAAGCAAAACAGAGGCCAAACGAAGAAGAAAAATAGTGAAACACGCGAAAACCCTAGCAAAGCACGTAAGGGGCAGTTTCGTCCTTTAGAATCCCTTTAACTTGTCCAACAATATTATATCACTGCTCTAGATATAATATTGATATCCTTACTTCAAAGCAAGTATATGTTGTTTTTTTTAGTGAAAATTGAATTAATCCTAAATGTCTACCTATTTAAGCTATCTTGGGCTTTCATGGCCATTGCCTGGTTGTTTTTCTGCTTTAATGCATTAAATTGCTCATTGATAGGTTTTAAGTAAAAAAATCATATTATTTTTGTCTTTTGTGGACTTTACTAATTTCAAAAAAAAATTTCTCCCAACTAGGCAAACGTGCCTAGCACGTTGCTCCAATGCTATATATATAGGATAACTCCATTTGTGTCCGAAAGGAGATGGAGTGTCTCTAGGCGGGCATCCACAGTTTTCGAAGTGTCTCTAGGCGCGCATCCGCGGTTTCCTTCCCGTCTCTCCACACTCCAATAATGTCTCTTCCTTCACCATCTTACTAACAAAAAAGTCTCCCAAAAGGTAACACTCCAGAATACATAATAGTCTGCTAACGTTGCAAGATGGATATGGAAACTCTAATGACTCAAATGGAAGCTTTGTCGTGGCAAGATCTCGACCTCGTACCTACACCAGAGATAACAAAGAAAACTTTAGAATTAATCTTAATAGGAAAATTGGTAGCAAACAGGTAATCCACTCTAGCATTCGAGTAGCATGGAATTTCATTCAGCAATTTAGAATAGAAGATATGGAAGCCAACAAGTTCTTATTTACATTCCAATCCCCTCAAGACAAACTTAGATACTTCATCAAGCACCTTAGAATTTTATATGTCATCTTCTCATTCTGAAACCGTGGTCTTCAGATTCCACACTCGAGAAAATAAACTTTCAGCATTCTACTTTTACCATTCAGATTCATGGTTTCCCTCTAGATTACATGACTATTAAAAATGCAATAGATGTAGGGAAAACCGTAGGAAATATAGTTATGGTAGAAGATGACCAAATCTTTGGAGTGGCTTAGTGTAAATTCATTAGACTAAGGGTAGAATTAGACATTACCCAACCACTACAACAAGGTTCTATGATGCCAAGAAGGGGAAATAAAGAAACATGGATTGCTCTGAAATACGAACGCCTATTTGATTTCTTGCAGACGTCTGGGCCATTCACAATTTTTTTGCAACTATCATGAATACCCCCCCCCCCCAACTAAGCTGACATACAGACCTTGGCTGAGATTACATTAATCCAGCACCCACTCAGAAATTTTGGCAAACAACTAGCAGACATAAACAAGTAAGAAACCTCATGGCAGAACCCAACAAGGATTCTCAGCGTGATGAACAGTTTTCGAAAAGGAAGGAAATTCTAATTTATGATGAATCAATGAACATGAATTACAAGCTACATTTTTCTAATCCTGGAGAAGCTACCTGCGGCAACAATGAAGAATTTGAAGGCTCAGTGCAGGAATTACACCAATTTTTTCCACCAGTGGCATCGATCCAGAGCAAAATCACATATCCCAGCTAGAACAATCTACTACTCAGATCGGTTCCACAGCTCAGCTACAATGCACCATCTTCCTTAATTACTTCACCAACCAAATTTAAGAATTCCACTGTGTAGCCTAACCACTCTGCAGATCACCCGCAACAAACAAAAGGGAGTAAATCCCTCAATTTGACCTTTGATTTTGAAAGCATGATCCCTGAGAAAGCGGCTACATTTACTTCAAGATCAAGCTTCACATCAAGGAAGCACGCGGCACTGAGACAATATACCCCATGGAAGGCACAATGGAGACAAATATACACAGCAATGAAGGGATATCAAGAACAAAGAGCAAAGCATGGACCCTCAATGTCATCAGTTTCTCTCTCGGCCCAAGAAGGTAAATCCATTTCTGTCCTTAGATCTTTTAACACAACAAGACCATTGATACTAGTAAAGAAAGACACTGGGCCTAGTCCCTCATAAAAGGTTCAGAACCCTCATCCCAAATAACTACCATCATCAGGCCTTTCACATTCAGCCCATATATCAGGCCTCTCCAAGAACATCCGAATTACCCTTCAAGTCCATCGGTTATCAAAATTTAGGAAATACCACAAGGTCTTATAATCCAAAACCACAAAAGCCTATCACTTTCTTTGTTAAATCCAAACCACAAATGTTCAATTTTGCCCTTCCCAGTTTTGAAAAGCAAGCCCATCAAGAAGAAAAAAATATTCAAAGTGCTCTATCCCCAAGCAACATCCTGAGTCTCCCATGCAAAATTTCCCACCATGCATTATACACCATCCCGAAGCATCTGCCTTCACCCCTATGCCCAGCATGGAAAAACCTTCAACTCCTCCTCATATCAGTCTACAGTCAGCCAATATTTCTCCATCCTCACAAACTGAGACTGTAATTGCCCATCAAAATCCAGCCCCACCGCTCAATCCCAAACAAACAATGATCCTAACGGAGCCCCCAAATCGTGATCAGTCAAAAATATCAACGAAAGAAAGCACACCAAAAAAAGAGAATTCATGAATCATTCTCAGATGAAGATGCCAAACCATGGAAGAAATATCATTGGGCCACAATGAAGATAGAGAAACAGATAGATAATCAAATCATGGAAGATACTTCTTTGGCACATACATTACTGAAAATGCAGTCAGATTAGTTCGAAAAAAAGAATACTAAAGGAAAGGCTCGCATGACCATATATAAGGCCAAAGTCACCCACTCTTGAAAAGTCCAAACAAGCTCAGGAGGCTAGCTTAAAGATGCCTCCCCACCAGAATGAGGATAATTGCTTGAAATTGTAGGGCTTAGCCCAACCCAAGGCAATTCGATCCTTAAGGGCTAATATTAGAAAATATAATCCGGATGTAGTCTTTTTGTCGGAAACCTTGGTGATGGAAGACCACACCCTATCTATTGTACATAGTTTAGGTTTTCATCATTTTGCACACTTTTTCAGTATCTTTTAGAAAAAGAGGATTACTACTAATGTGGAGACCGGGTGTAGAAATTGAATCGGTTAATGTGAATATGAATGCTATTTCTGCTTGGTTAATTACCTTTGTATATGCACCAGCACATTGGAATCAAAAAGCAAACTTCTGAAGTCACCTGGACTTAGTGTATCAATCTTTTCAAGGACCGTGGATATGTATAGGGGACTTTAATGATATAACCAATCAAAAGTCCAAATAACCAGAGCCAATACTGCTCCATTCAAATGTCATCTACAAAATCATCACCAAGATTATGGCCAACTGTTTCAAAGCCACATTGCGTAACATCATCTCCCCACTGCAAACAACATTTGTCCCTAGACGATACATAAAAGAAAATACAATAATTGCTCATGAGTTCTTTCATCACCTCAAAAAGAAGACGGGAAAAAATTGTTTGATGGCTATAAAACTGGATATGGAAAAAGCTTTTGATCAAATGGAGTGTAATTTTCTTTTCATGACAATGAAGCAGTTGGGCTACAGTACAGTCTGGATCAACTTGGTAAAAGAATGTATCACGACAACAACCTTCTCTATATTAATAAACAATTCTCCCAATGGGTTTTTTAATTCACAAAGGGGATTAAGACAAAGTGACACAATATCACATTTCTTATTCATATTGGTAACAGAAGCATTATCAAGAATCATCTTAAAAGCAGAAGCGCAAGGTGCAATGGAAGGAGTCAAAATAGCAATAGTCCTTCAATTTCTCATCTTTTTTTTTTGCGGATAATACGATTATTTTTGCAAAAGTAGCAGAAAGAAGTGCAAAAACAATATTAGAGAGTCTTGACAACTATCAGCAGTGGTCAGGCCAAAAAGTCAACATGCAGAAATCCTCTATTTTCGTCACTAGAAATATTAGCCAAGAAGCAAAAGTTACAATCAAACAGTGGCTACCATACAAAGCATTTTCGAAAAAAATGAAATATCTAGGCTTTCCAACTTCATTTAGCAGAAAGAAAAAGGACGACTACCAAGAAATGCTAAGTAAGGTGGAAAGGAAACTAGAAGGATGAAAACTTAAGCTACTCTCTCAAGCGAAAAGAACAACGACGATAAGAACAGTTGTAAGCACCATCCTAACTTACTTCATGGCTTCATATAAAATTCCCAAATCAGTATGCAAGATGACCCAAGTCATGGAATATTCAAAAAATGCAAGAGCTGTTTGATGAAGAAAGCATAATTGAAATATAGAAAATACCCTTGCCTTCCTTTTCTCGGAGCCAAGACAAAATCATCTGGATCCCAAGCAACTCAGGTGAATTCTATGGTAATTAACAATCAGGAGACAGTTTCACAATCTGCCACTTTGAACATTTACAAAACTATATGGAAACTGAAACTCCATGATCGACATAAGCTATTGCTTTGGAAGCTTTAATGGAATATATTACCTACTAGATCAAGAATCAAAGAAGTTATTCAAGAAACTCCATTAGAAGAATGTCTTCTATGTAACCAAGAAGGAGAAAAACCATTTCATCTTTTCTTAAAATGCCCAATTGCTAGGATTCTATGGTATCAAGCTCATGGCCACTAAAGCTAGAAATCTTGCCAATTCAATCCATATCGGACTGGATAAAAATAATCATTTCTCCAACTAAAGAATTGGGATTGAGAGAAGGAGAAGCACATCATTTTCAACTGTTTGTAGTGATAATCTTGGATTTTATCTAGAAGTAAAGAAACAAAATACTCCACAACCACACTTCCTTCTCTCTCGAATCAGCAATAACTCAGTTAAACAGAATATACCAAGAGAACAAGGTAGCATGGAAAGTAAAAAAACAGAGACAGGTAGAGAGTTGGAAGACCCCTCTTGATAACTTCCAGAGCTTCTCATTTGATGCAGCAGTCATAGATTATTTCTTAGTGGCCTCAACAATTTGCATGGATCATAGTGGAAAATTTTGGAAAATCCAAATAGAAAAGCTCCCCACTTCCAATCCTTTAGTAGCTGAAGCTAAGGCAACTCTCCTAGCCAAAAAAATGGCCTTCTAAAGGTAGCAAGAAATGGCAATCTTGGAAGGTGACTTGAAACTGGTAATAGAGGCCATAGACAACAAAGAAACCTTACCTCACTGGCACATTGAACCTATCATTAAAGAAATCAAACATATCTCTGCTCCTCAAAGGTTTTGGAAGTTTGCAAAAATTCATCGATCTGCAAATTGATGTGCGCACTATATGTATATGCGCGCGCATCCGTTTTACTGAATTACAGTTTTCTCTCCTCTGGGGTTTTTTAAGTTTCTCCTATGGTTCTACTAACTATAAAGAAAAGAAGAAAAGATCAGTTAGGTGAGCATCTTGATCTAGTAGTGCACACAATGAGACGCCACAAATACATTCGTATTGTTGAATTAAATTCTAACTCTAACATCAATTTTAGATACTGCTGTGTATTAAGGCATCAAATACTGCAGCAGCACCATCCACGACTAACAAACTCTGTGTATAGCAAAATATGCAAATATTCTAGAATCTCTGTACATAACAGAATGTGTAAGAGAAATGACAAGTGTCATGCATTGTATGGACACTTCCTTAGAGTCTGTTAGAGAATCCTTCTATAAAGGTGTACACCTACAGTAGTGGAAATCAATGAGAAAACAATAGAATGTTGCAGTGATACGTTTCAGCCTTTTCACTCTGCTTTTGTTTCAATACTGTGTTATGGGAGAGATCCACCATAGGTAACGCCTGCGATCAAGATCTTCTTGACTTACTCGTACTCTATTGTTCGAGTTCTTTTATTTCGATCCAAACCATAATCTTTCCTTTCCAGGTAATAACTGTGATTCTGGGTTTTTCTTTTTTGGTTTTCATATTCTAATTCTTTTTAAGTTTTTTTTTTTTTTTCGTTTTACTGTAATTTTTAACTTTTTTATTTTTTTATACATAGGGTTGGGTGATTCGATCCTTGGTTCTCTTAGTGAGAAACCAAGATGTTGCCAATTGATCCAAAGGATCTTGGCGTAATTTTTAACTTTTAATTTCCTGGGAAGAGTATGATTTTGGTAGAATTTCTTGAATTCTTGTGGATATCCCGATGTTTAATCTTGGTTTTTGATGGCCTTTGTGGATATATTTTAGGCTACATTTGACTTGAATTTGTTACAGCGTATACCATTCGAATCTTTCATGCTTATAATTTTCCCTTTTGTTTATAGATTTTGATTACAAGGAAGATATATCAGTGGTTCAAAGGTTTATCAAAAGTTGTGAATAATTTGACAGTTTACTTCTTGCAAATTAAGCAATTCCCTTTTGTGGGAAGCCCAAGGGTGGATTATTTTGGAGCTCTTATATAAAAAGATCTATATGTTTTGGAGATATGGAGCATTTTCCTGTTGAAGTTATTGGAAGCATACTATCTAGGCTCGGAGCTGCCCGAGATGTGGTAATAGCTTCTGCAACTTGTTCAAAATGGCGAGAAGCTTACTGCAAACATCTTCACACACTTTCATTCAATTCCAATGATTGGCCTGTTTATCGTGATTTGCCAAAGAGTGATCTAGAAATCTTGATAACTCAAACGATATTTCAAACAACGGGATTAGAAGTACTATATATTCTGATGGATTCTGTTGAGTTCTCGGCTTCCACCGTCATTTCTTGGCTCATGTATACTAGGGAAAAATTGCGGCGATTGTTCTATAATGTTCGAACTACTCCAAGTGTTAACATACTTGAAATATTTGGAAGGCTAAAGTTGAAAACGTTGGTCATGGCACATAATTCCATTAGTGGGGCTTTTAAAAGCTTTCCTTGTTTGAAATGCCTATCTTTAAGCTCTGTCAGTATTTCAGCATTGGATTTAAGTCTTCTGATCATTGCCTGCCGGAAAATTGAAGCCTTGGAGCTTGTCGATCTAGAGATTGCAATGTCAGATGCACAAGTGACAGTTGAGCTGACCAGTCCCACATTGAAGAGTCTTTATGTTGAAGCAATCAATTTGTATAAGTTTATGTTGGAGGCAGATAGAATTGAGTTTTTGCACTTCAAAGATTGTGCCCTTGAGGAATTCGAATTTTTCGGAAGGGGGACATTGAAGCAGTTGAACACTAATGATGTTAGTGTGCTAGACCTTCATATTGCTGAGAGTGCAGAAAATCTTGAGACTGTAGATATCAGAAACTTCACAATAATGTGCCCAATGTTCTACAAGATGATTTCAAGATCGTCAAAATTAAGAAGACTTCGCCTTTGGGATATGGTGCTTTATGGGGAAGATAAGATTGTGGATTTGGAAACAATTGCTGTTTTTTTCCCACAGCTGACCCACCTTTCACTATGCCATGATTTAAACGATGAAGTGGTTCATTATAGTCTGCAAGGGTCTTCGCAGTTGGTGAATGTGACTGTGTTGGAGCTTGGTTGGACTGTAATTAATGGTTTCTTCTCACGTTGGGTTGAGGGAATGCTAAGACGATGCCCGAATCTTAAGAAGCTGGTCATTCGTGGGGTTATTCCAGAGGTCAAAATCCTTGAGAAATGCCAGATGCTGGCTAATTTCATGTCGTCCATTGTTGAGCTCATGAGAAAATATATTCATTTGGAGGTGCAATTTGTTTATGAGTAGAACTCTGCAAAACTCCACGGTTGGAAATCCATTTTTGGCTCAATTCTGTCATGTACAGGGTCTATAGGCACCTGTATAGGTACATTTTACATCATGTAGAGACTGATCATGTTAACGAAAAATGACGACAATTAATACAATCTCTTCTTGCATTTGATTAATTTTGTAGTTTCTCAGCAAACAGACACCTCTGTTTCCCCCTCTTTCTCTCTCTCAAGCCCGCATGCACACACACATGGGTGTGTGTGCACGTGGGTGTCAGCACACTCACAAGCAGCCACTCGTCCTCTTTACTGGTTTGCCCGCTGTTTGATCCTTTTCATATGTGATGTTGCTCCATGTATGTTCAAATGATGCTGATTATATTTCTCAGGTGTCTCTCTTACTTGATAATGAGTTTTTCTAATCTTTGCATGAAAATGCAGATTTAATCATTAAAACTACTTACAATTAAAAGGGGAGTGTAAAACGCATGTACATGTGTTTTTTTATGGAAATTTTTTTTGTCAATTGTTTTGAAGAAAAGAGATCGAAAACATGTCCTAGTTTTAAGTGACAATGAAAGTGGACACCTCGGAATTTGGTTGCTTCTTATTAGTGCAAGTTTTCTTTAGCCTGGTTAGTAATGAGGTGAGAATGGCTCATCTTTGAATTTGGTATGGGAATATATGAAGCTCCTGATCTGAATTATTTTAACACCAGTATAACTGGCATGCAATTTCCTAAAGTGGCTTGACTCGGACACTACTTTGCCATCATTGTTAATTTCTTATGTCCCTCATTTCCAGTTTCATATTTCCAACTACTTTGTGAAATCTATCATTTTTGCATGAAGATGTGAAGCACACTCTTGCTTCCTGCAGACAGCATGAGTCATAGGGCTGAGAAAACAACAGCTGAGACATATAGCTGAGTAAACACTGCCTGACCCATCCGACCCAACATATTGCATGGTCCCCATCTGTTTGGCTTTAGGGGGCTGGACCAATCTACCGAACCCATTGGTTCCCATGTAAATCCATTACCTTCAGTTTTGCTAAATATTTTCCTCCACCATTGGTTCCGTTCGGTCAAACAATATCGAAAAAGTGCACATTATATATTAGAAAAAAACTCTATAGGAAACCGGCGTGGGGAACTGCTGGGAAACCACATTCCACGTGGCAAAAAGAATACGACGCCGTTTTATATTTTTGTTAGTCTTCCCCTTTTTATTTTCATCTGAGTTTTTCCCCGTCTTTTTCATCTTCCCTCCGTCTTCCCCTTCCCCATTTCCAGACCTCCGTCTCGGAGCGTCCATGGCTAAAAACTATTCTTTAGCCACCAAATCCAAATGGGTGTAAAAACAAATGTGTCAAAGAGAACATAAAAGAGAGAGAGATCCACTCAGGGCTTTTTTGCTTAGCGAGTGCAATGGAACTAAGACAAAACTGATGCAAAAAATAAAAAGAGAGTCAAATTGTCAATGACGGTAAAAAGTAGAAAGAGAAGAAAGCTAATGGAAGATAGAAGCAAAAGCAAGAGTTTGAAAGAGAAGTTTAGAGAGAGAGAGAGAGCGATCACAGATGAAGATAGACTGCAAATGGAGTGAGAAAGAGATGCGCAAAGAAAAAATTGCAATCGTCGTCACACTTTCTTTGTGTGGGTGATAGAGAGAGAGAGAGTAGTTACATCTCCATCTCCCTTTGCTTTGCTGAAATATCCCAGCTGACATGTGCCACATCCGATTTCCTGCATGCAGCGGTTGTCTCTAGCAGTATTGATATATTATAATAGAAGAATTTTACTCATGAATCATTATTGACTTTTATGTTCTATACCTACAATTTTTTTTTATAAGATACGTAGATATTTTTTATTAGATATAGGGTGTGAGATATGAATTAGTGAATAATAACTGATGAAAAAAAATTTCATTATAATAATTAATACATAATATTAAAAAAATAAAATATTATCGATATATATGTAAAATATAACAAAAGTATATTAGATAAATTAAAATATAAATAATATTTTATTATTATATAGAATAAATAATACAATTTAAGATTTGATTTTGAGTGAGAGAGATAAAAGATAAAACTTATAATATTAGACAAAATTTAACTAATGGAATAGCGAAGATGATGCTAATGCCCTAAGCGAGCACCTTTTCTTAGGCTGCGTTTAGATATCGAAATGAGTTGAATTAAGTTATGAATAATAGTATTTTGTAGATCGTATTAAAATAAGTTTAATTTTTTTAGATTGAGATGAGTTCAAGTTTTAAATTAAAATGTATAAAATAGGATAAGATAAATTTAATTTTTTTTATGAAAAATTAAAAAAATAATGAATTCTATCAATAATTAATTTAAAATGATTTGAACTTGGTTTAACAACCAAATACAACATAATCTTATGATTATTATTTATCTGTAAGAGAACCAAAATCAATTTTGGCAACTATGTTCAAAATGCCACCAATGACCTTATGACCACTGGCAGCTTCAGAGGGTTACATTAGCCGTGGAAAAAAAAAAAAAAAAAACTTACATTTAAAATATCATATATTTAATAATTCCCAAATCTTGAATGTATCTCTAGATTGAGACCCCCGCTTGGATTATAAGATGGTTTCATTTCATCATATCTCATCTCGATATTTAACTATTATAAATATTTTTTAATTTCAAATTCTTAACTTTTTCATCTAATTATTATCTAATTATAACAATTTTTTCAAACTTCTAAACAAAACACAAAAAATAATTCAAATTTTCAAATCTAAAAAAAAATTATATTAAAAAATTATATTCAAACAAAATTTTAATATTATAATATTTTTAAATTTTGTTCTCCTTTCCCAAAACCTTATAAAATAATTTAATTTAAATCATTTCACTACTATTCATAAATTTCTCATCCCATCTCTTCTTATCTTAACTTCCAAATATTAAATTAGGATGACTAGTAGAGATGAAAACAACAATGTTAGCATAATCTTTTCCATATCCAGCCGGCAAGAAAGCACTTGATGATCATTGCAATCATTTGTGTAAATAGTTTGTTAATGACATGTTTCACACCCCACCTGCCTCCACGTTCGACCTAGAATAAAGAAGTTTGATGGTCCTGAGTGCTGGAAAACACCTACGATGCCTAAGTTGATTTTTCCTTGAGAGAAAGAGAGTTTGTAATCACACGAGTTCAATTTGGGCATTCTTCTATGCTGAAGGTGTGCTTGTGCGGATGCTGTCCCATCTTTCTTGTGTTGGTTTGAGCCTTCTTCTCACCATCCACTGAACCTTTAACATATGGGCTTTTAGCCTTAGTAAATAGGCCCAACCCAACCTAGAGAGGGACGAATATGTCCTAGTTATCCTCAAATTCCTACCACGTGGGCATAACGGTTATTTTTTATTACCCATGACTGTATTGTCCCCATCCTCATAAATTTCCTTGGCGTTGCAAATTCCCATGTCTCGGGACAAGGCACAACAATTATGCATCCACTTCCTATCACGTCGCGTGGATTGCGGGGACCATCAGCGACGTTTCTTTTCCCCTTACACCTCTCAGTTTCCATTAGGGTTACTCGACCGTCATTTATGCCTGATTTAAACCCTTCTTATTTTACGAACATCTTTTATCCCACCTCATATTTTACTTTCTTCTCCTACTTGTTCTTTCTTTAGAAGCCCTACTTTTCTTCTTCTTCTTCTCCTTGCTTCTTTGTCCCATTTTCAATGGCTCCCAAAAATGCTTCTCTTCACGAGGCTAGTGTTCCCCTCGTTGTGGAAGGTCTGAGTCTTCTTCCCAACATGAGTTCGGCAGACCTCAGGATGCTGAGGGATACATATGGGATACAATTGGTCCTCCACCATGAGTTCGGCAGACCTCAGGGTGCTGAGGGATACATATGGGGTCCTAGACTAAGTTGTCTTGGAGGTTAGTGGTTTCCATCGCAGGGCTATCGACTCAGA
The DNA here is from genome assembly GCA_003123785.1 of Pterocarya stenoptera. NCBI lineage: Eukaryota > Viridiplantae > Streptophyta > Magnoliopsida > Fagales > Juglandaceae > Pterocarya > Pterocarya stenoptera. The sequence continues at coordinate 101,837 of QEOT01007608.1, forward strand.
GGGGCTTGCTGAGAAGGTCGCTTTGCACACCAGCCCCTTTTTGCACGGGTTGAAATCCCTTCTGTCACATCATTCTAGACGTCCTAGATTTTTTGGAGATAGCCCTCGCCCAGCTGCACCCCAATGTGTGGAGGATCTTTATTTTGTGTTGCGTTGTATGGCGTATAGTCTTGGAGGCTGCCTGCGAGAAATATCATGATTTGACCACTCGAGTGTTTGTATTTATTCACGGGATCCGATCCTTGAAGGGCAACATTTGCAGCTTCCGTTCCCGGTCCAAGTATCGAGTGCTCGATTTAAGGTCCATTACTCTAATGCCAAAAACTGGCAGCGCAAATTCTTCTTTATGTCTAGCGAAGGGTGGGAATTCCTTGGTAGTGAAGCTACCAAGGAGGAGTTCCCCGTCTGAGTTATAGAGGGGATTGTCCACGATGACAAGGTGATTACCGTGACTCTTTCTAGGTAGGGGACTCCTCACTTGCCACTTTTGAGGAGGTATCTTCTCTAGCCCCTACTCAAGGCAAGGAAGAGCAGACGGACAAGCTGGGTCCTATCGATCCCGCAAATGCTGAACGGTCGTTGTGGCTAAGTGGGGAAATGAGTAATGATCATAGACTTAGGGGAGCCTCGGCATCGCCACCACCTCTTCTTCGACCACTTTCCCTTGGGCCACATTGTGGACAGAAGGTCAGCTCCTCAAAGCAAGGAGTGTGCTTCCTCGGGAAGCTTCGAACCCTCCAGACCTCATCATCCTCAATCAGGTATTGACAGAGTCAAGGTTGAGTCTATATACGGGATAGACAACCAGCTCAAGGCTTTTCTCTCTTTGGTTAACTTTCCTGCTAGCTCTCCTTAGGTTCTCTTACTCTTCACCATTGCTAATTAGTTCACTTTGTTTGATAGGGGTTGATAATCTGGCAGCTTGGATCGTGGATAGTCAAGCCGAGTTGGAGGAGGAGGTCCTCTTGCTGTGGATCTATGGTGAGCAGACCTATCACGAGATAGTTAAGCTTAGGGTTGAGAGAGACCAAGCTGAGCAGGCTTTTGCCATGGTCGACAATTACAACCAGTCTTTATAGGGAGACATTGCATGCCTTCACAAAGAGGTGCTCGCCTTTCGAAAGGACTTGGGCCAATCAAGGGAAGAAGTATCCCGAAAGCACTTTGAGGTTGAAACCCTGACAAAGAAGTAGAATCCAGAGCGGATTCAAGCATCTTGTATGGACAAAGAGATAGAAGAAACCCAGCAATGATGTCTTGACTATGTCGCCTCCTTGTCAGAAGTTGAGGATGCTCGACTGGATATGGGCTTAGAGCTTGACCGCCTCAAGGCTAAGAAAGAGAAGCTCGAAGTGTCGCAAGCGACACTCACAAGGGACAAGGCATTCATGGATAACAAGTATGTTGTGGCTAAGAAAAAGATGAGGTCCTACAAGAAGCAGGTAAAGGGACTAGAGTCTGCGCTTGCCTCTACCAGTGAGGAACTTGCTAGGCTCTCCCATCAAATCATGGTGGCCAAAAGGGTTTGTAGCCGAGTCTAGTGTTATGGGTACGCTCTCGACCTGGAGAAAATGTAGGAGTACTCATTAGCGAACCCCCAAGCCAACTTGAGGACCCCCAGGCAACCTTGAGGACCCTGGACTTAGGGATATTCAAGCCTACTCGGGAGGCCAGTGAGTTCCTTGACTTCCTTCGATCGGGACTTGATGCCCGATGCCTTCCCTTGCCCTACTGTCCAAAACTAATTTTTTGTTGTTGTTGTTTTTTTTTTCTTGGATAATATATACAATGTAGATATATCTTTGTCTCTCATCATTTTGAGCAATGTTCTTCCTTTTTGATTTAGGATCTTGTTGGTGTTTGTGAATTTGTACACTTTCTACTTCTTTTCTTTCTTGTCCACTTGCCATGTGAGCCCTTTATTTTGTATGCTTGGGGTCATGTCATTTTATTTGAATGAAAGCATTATCAACCATTGTTTGGGTGAGGAAATATGCAGGCTTAAATGACTAGAGGGTGCAAGCTCAGAGCATCGATTTAGATAACCAGGTAGGAGATGGACTCCACCACATTGGGTGGTGAGGAGATATATGACTCTTAGGAGAGGTGCTCCCTCTTTTAGATAACTATATGGGAGATGAACTCGACCACGCTAGGTGGTGATGATGAAAGATAAGACTCTTATGAGTGGTGTTCACTCCTTTGGTCCAAGCTTGTTTTGTTGGTCTTCCAATGCTAAAAATTTCCTCATATCTTGCCTTATAGGCATACGCCTCTCTGTTGGATTTAGATGTGCCTCCCCTAGAAAATCCCCTAACGATAGTCTGGATTTTTCCTAAAGAGACATTGTTCTGATTTTAGTGCAGGGTGTTCTCCATGCCCCTCCCTATGGTCCTTCTTCCCTTCGGTCTCTCACTCATGCAATCTCTCCTTCGTCACTCATTCCCTTAGTTGTCTACTCGCCTAGGCGGCGATGAATGTTGGTGTAGCCTTCTACATTGTGAAAACTGCAAAACCTACAAGTCCTTCGACAGCGATGGTCGTTGCCTCAAGGTCACTTCTCGTTCTTCACTGAGTTTTTGGATCCGTCGTACATCTCAATCTGCAAGACTTTGAACTTCTATAGGAGCGGGATTGCCATAACCTTCATGCTGTAAGGGAGATCCGTGTTTCTTAGCAACTAATTGTCCGAGGAAGATGCTCCTATTTTCTTTGCCATCTCCTCGTACTTTCCCATGAGACTACTTAGTTCAAGGTGCATCTTTTTCTTTTCCTCATTGTCAGCGAAGGCCTTACTTGTGCTCTGTAAATCTACTTTGATTTGCTTGTTCTAGCTCGTGCCATCGCCTTCCCTAGATCCCTTGTTCTTTTGTTTCAGGATCTCATTTTCTCGCTGAAGATTTTCCATTTCCAACGCTATCTCCTTCATTCGCTCCTCCATTTCTGCAAACAGTCCCTTCATGTTGGTCGAGGTAGCTTCCTGTTCTTTGGTTACCAGGGACTATGTCATGGTAGGCATACGAAAGACACGTTAATTCTACTTAATGTAATCCCACATACGACCCCAACTGTTAATAACGTTTTGCGCACCTCGCTTGCCTCATCGTCTGACTAGGAACAAGGAAGTTTGGTGGTCCGGAGTGCCAAAAAACACCTTTGATGCCTAAGTTTTTCCTTGAGAGAGAGAGAGAGACAGAGACAGAGTTTGTAATCACATGAGTTCGAATTGTACCTGTATTAACATTTATACTTCCCTTTTCCAGTGGGGTCATTGTTCTTTTTGTGCATGGGATGTCCACTCCCTCTCTAGGTAGCATGTCGTCACATTTAATGCTACAATTTCTGTTAGGAACAAGGTCTCGACTCATATCGAGTCTCTATGTTTGGGGGGGTATCATGTCGTATTTAATGCGGTAGCCCCTGTCAGAGATGAGATCTTGACACATATCGTGTCATTTAATGCAGCGTGGCTGGAGTCGTGCCCATGAGGATGCTGTCCCATCTTTCCTGTACTGGTCTAGGCCTTCTACTCGCCATCCGCTGAACCTTTAACATATAGGCATTTAGCCTTGGTAAATTCGACCAGGTCCAGCTTGGCAAGGGACGAATATGTCCTTCTACAATTCATGCACAGAACTCAAATTTTTGGATGGTTAGGATTTGTGGATTTCTCTCCCTTTAACAAAGCTGGAGCAAAATCATTCTGCAAAGTGCAATCACAACATTCAAGAGAATGGAAAAAATAGTAGGTTTTTCCAAATTTTGAGTTCTGAACAAGGTCAAATGCTTGAACTTTTCATTTTGTAAATGGTATATATTTAGGTACAAGATCCTCTAGTTAAGAGGTATCAAATACTACATCCAAACCCACTAAGAAACTATACTTGTTTAATACACCAACAACAGCAAGCGCATGACCCATTAATTGTCATGCATGCTATGTAAAGAAGGATATTCGTCTCTAACTTTATAATATCCAATTTAGTCCCTATGAGAAAATATAGTGGGAATGCCTCCATTCAACAAAAAGCAAAAGCAATGAACTCTAAAAGAGCATTTAGAACAAGTTCATGCTGATAAATAAATGAGATCATTTCGATGAACAATTAAATGGAACTAAGCATTAATTGAACAAGTGGTAGGATTGAACTTCTGGCAACATCAAGTCAAATACTCAATCCTGCAAATTTTATTCATATTCTGTTCTGTAATGTAAATTTTGTTGATTCCCCCCATCTTGACAAATTGTATTGCCATCATGCATGCTGGTCCCTCTCCTCCGCCGACCAAATCCTGACTCCGCCACTGCTTTCACAGCATTAGGATCGCTTATAATAGGGTGTTCTGAATGAGCCACATGACCATTCAACCAGCCTAATCAAACATATGAATAATTCTTAGATGACTAAATTGCATGGAATTGACTCTGGACTCTATTACTTGTTGAAAATTTTGGAATTGATGATTTGGATGTAGATTTAACAGTTGGGCTACTTTTCTCATATTTTGTACAGAAGCCTATGTTGGATTTTTTTTCTTCAGTCTTGAGTAATCATGAATTTAAAAAAAAAAAAAAATCATGATATTTTCTACTTCCATCTGGGGTCCATTGCTAATCATTGGGCACCCAGATATCTTTCTTATTGGTGAATGGTCAACACCATGAATATCCATCTTAAATCCTAGCTTCTCGTCCTGGCATTCCAGCTAAATTTGTAATTTCCACACACCTTTTGAGGAGTGGAGATGTTGATACTTTCACAAAATTAGACACCCAAAAGTGGTATTGATACAAGTTTAGATCTACTTTACAATTGATATTATAAACTTAATTTCCTTGCTTAGAGGACAAGCAATGGTTTAATGGAGTTAATCAAAATCTTTAAAGAGAATAAACAATGCTTGGATTTGATCCAGACCAATTACCTTTCCACATATGGTAGGAAAGGAACTCGTAAAGAACTACTCATGTTTATTTGATGAAGTGCAAGATCCATGGATACTGTAATCTAAGCCTTTACATATCTTACATTAGAACAACATGATGCTGTAAGGTTTATTGGGAACAAAAGTTGCAGTACTTGAAAAAACAAACATTTTTTTTTTAATCTAACTCATGTATATTTCTCTATTTGAATTAAACCCTTTTTTAGGCCAATCATTGGCATCATAAAAAGAATAATGGGTCTCTCCAAGAAAAAATAAATATAATTAGAAAAACAAAGGTAGTAGATGAACACAACATAAACTATTTCCATCCAATCTCTCTCTCTCTCTCTCTCTCTATCTATATATATATATATATGTAGTCCTCCTCAATAATGCTGGTCATGTATAATTAATCTCTCCATCTCTTTCTATAACCCTCTATTTTTTAAACAGCAAATTAGTTAAGACTTTTTGATAAACAAAGGATACAATTTGGAAGATTAGTAGTCATCAGGTTTCTGGCAAAGCAAACACTGTTTAGAGCATGGAAAGCAATCAAAACCAGAACTCTGATGCAGGAATTACAAGCATTTAACATGAAACAAGATGACAACAGTACTCAGTCTGCCATGAAACTGCTTCAACTCAGGACTGTAGAGGGATGACAGAAATTTCTATTAATGGAAAGGAATCTTCATGTGGCATGGAGGTATTAGGTGATGACAGGGAATGGATGTTGACCCATCAACAAAGAGGATAATACCAATCAAATACATGTCAATAGCAAGGATTATATAATACAAGTGGGTTTTGTTTGTGGCTTATTATTCTAATGTTATGGTTGAAATGGTACTAGCAGAACCTTCAAATAATAATTAAATGAGAAATGATAGTTGTAGTCGTAAGTGTAGAAGCACCAGACAATCATTTTGAAAAGAAGTGAATATATACGGGATCCACATGAAAAAAAAATTAATTTTTTAATAGTGAACCCACTCTTTTTTAAAGCAATTGCATAACGCTTGAGTACTGTATGATTGTATATAGTATTACTCTAATTAAATAGCTCTCCCTCTCTCTACTTGTAAAAGTATACTCAAAGCTTTTCGTTTGCTCTTCTTTTACCATCGTTTGTGAAAGATAACCTTGTCTTATCTCCTATTCAATGTTGAATTCTTATTGTTCTTTATCCATAAATGTATTTTTCTGCTGCAATATAACTTGCAGCTCCGAATAGGCCTATAAAGGAACCAATCACAAAACACAGGCGGTTAGGAGAGAGAGAGTGGAGTAGGATCACTTGGTGATTCTAGTGGGTTCTTGCCCATGCTGCCATAGACCCCACCCTTCTATTTGTTTTGTTTATTTTTCATTTTCTGTTGTTTTTGAAGCCCCCACACAGGCAAGAGGGGCCTGAGTCAGGGCTGCAAGGACAAGATTTTCTGTACCGTGGGATGAGTTCCAAAGTCTGATAAATATTTACAATTACAGAGGGTGATAAAGCAGCCTAAACAGATTAATCACTCGGGTTTTCTTCATAGAGAAGGAGAAAAGAAACAGATAGAGACAACCCCGCATGAAAGATCAAAAGGTGCAAAAGAAGAGATAATATATCTGAGAAAAAGACTCGACCACCGGCCTCTTGAGGCTACTTAAAAATACTTTGACAAGATATCTTCGATCCTTTGCTCTCTCTCTCTCTCTCTCTCTCTCTCTCTCTCTCTCTCTCTCTCTCAGCGCTTGCTTTTGGTGCGAATAAGTATTCCTCTTGCAACTTCCAACACAAACTGAGGTAAACCAGAGGTGAATTCTTGGAAATAGTTCTCCAAGTCCTCTGCTTTTGTTCTTATGGCTTTTGGTTTCTGCAACGTGTTACCTTTCAGTTCCTTCTTGGATGAAAATGAGAATGGTCTGAGGTGGTCTTGCATGGCGAGCCATAGAGTTGGGGAGACTACTGGTTTATCCGACTCAGGACCTTCGAATCCCCATGTCCCTTATGCAGTTTTTCATGGAAGTAATGTTCCTACAAGTTTCATGTATGTGAGACGACATCTTTCATTGTTCAGCCAAATTTTCTTTAGTAATGCAAAATCTCATATTATCTACCAAAACTAGTTTCCTTCATTTTTCTTAAAAAAAAAAAAACTTAGAATTGGGTTTGTTGCTTATCTGCTCATACCTGACGTGGGTCATTTAATTCTTTTTTTCTTGTTTAGCAATCAACAAGGATCTGCTTTCGATTTTGGAGAGCTAGAAGAAGCAATTGTGCTGCAAGGAGTTAAGATAAGAAATGATGAAGCTAAAGCACGTATGCTCCTTTCTCTAAGCTATCATTTCTCCTTTTTTTCTGACGTATGATTGGAATAACCAACTCCTAAAAGCAGAGAGAGAGAGAGAGAGAAAGAGATAGAAGTTTGAATATGTCTGCAGAAGGCACAGGAGGGGGGGTTACCATTTCCAATACTGTGATGATTCAGAGATGAGGGACTCGAGTGGCGTGAGGCTACAAACTTAGAAACCTGACCTCCCCAGCATGATTTTTACTGACTCCATAACTGCTGAAAAGGGGGATTAGGTTCCTCCACCTTTCGAAAATTTTGAAAGTCTTGAGGAGTATTTATTTTGGTGATCCTCTGAAGATTTGGCTTTTGTGATTCTTGCAGCTTTATTCACAGGCAGGCCTGCAGCTACTCTGGAAATGTTCCCTTCATGGCCAATGAGATTCCAGACCACCCCAAGAGTAGTAGTAGTCTCTTAACTTTTCTCCATCCTTGACCAACCTATTGTCATATGGGGTTCTAGATTAGCATGCTTAAAAGTTCAGCCGCATTACAGCGTCCCAACCATTTCGCTTTCATGAGACAAATTTTCAAAAATCTCGTTTGAAAAAGTTAGAACTTCTTCTAAGTTCATTTAAATTGTTTGGGATGATTGGCTATACCAATTCGCAAACCGAGTCTATTGCGGGGACTATGATTATTTTTGGGATGATTCCTTGCTTATCCCCATTTAAAGGATTTTTTGGTTTGTTTTATACATCAGGGAAGTTCAAAATCAGGGGGCGAGAGCACTGACTCAGGATCAGCAGTGAACACTTTCTCAAGCAAAGCTGAGGTCCAGTTGGAATCAGAATCCCCTATTAGTAAAAACGCATCTTCATCAGATCATCAGGCTTTTGATCATCAGAAGCATCTGCAGCTTCAACAACAACAAATACAGCAAGAGATGTCAAATGATAGATCAAGAACAGGACCATCACAGAATCAATCAGCTGTCAAAACACCCCAAGAAAAGGTTTTTAAACTACTACTTTCAACTGTTAGTCTTCCAGTTAGTTCTCTCTCTTCCCATATCCCAAAACTCTGGAAAAAGTCGGTATCTTTATTGTTATTTTTACTGTTTTGATCTCTCCCTCTCTCTTGGCATATCTTCATATACAACAGCACAGATCCCAACAACTCTGAACAAATCAAAGTGCAGAGTTTCCCTGATTTCTGAACGATTTTCTGATGAATGTCTGACCTGGAAGAGAGAGATAGAGAGTACTGTGCACAGAAAAAGCAAAGCGAGAATCTTCACAGTAGTTGCTACAGTTTTCTCATTAGAATAGTGACCCACTGTTGCTCAGCCCCTATAAATCAAACGAAACTTCATGTTTAAAGTCTTGGATCAGTTTTGGAATTAGGAACCGAATCACAAAACTCACCAAACTCAAGCGCAAACCTTCTTTATTTGTAGCCTTACATCGGTTTTGGGATTAGAACAAACCACAAGAAAACATCAAACACAAATGGCAGATAAGGATGTCTTTTGCTATCCTTATTATGTCGATGATCACCTGCCTCAAGAGCAGTGCTCAAATCTGTATCAGAATGCAGAAATGCTTCCAAGATATTCTGTGAGCTCTCTAATAATCAACCACGAAATTATCTTCTTATTTCGTTTGTTTCTTCCTATTCACCCAAGTCTAGTTGCTGAATAAACTTCATAAAAGAAAGAAAAATCAACTAAAAATTATTTTAGTTCAGTTTGTATTTCTATATGTTTTATTATTACGGGCTATTCCCATATTGAATAAATTTTCTCATTTGATATTTTTCATATAATCTTTTCCTTAATTATTTGCAGAGGAAGGGAGGTGGTTCAACGTCAGAGAAACAACTTGATGCTAAGGTCCTGTAATACACTTATATTTTTCTCTTCGATCCTCTTTCTTTACAAAAATTTCATACTTAATTAGTGTTGAAATTTTGAGCTTTTCTTTCAGACATTGAGACGTTTAGCTCAAAACAGAGAGGCTGCAAGGAAAAGCCGCCTCAGGAAAAAGGTATGTGGGTCAAAAACTTTGCTGGAATTCTTCAGCTTTCAGGTTCAAACGTTAGAATGATGACAAAACATGCTAAATTCTTAGAATCCTACACATGCATCTCTCTCTCTCTCTCTCTCTCTCTCTCTCTCTCTCTCTCTCTCTCTCTCTATCAAAACAGGCTTATGTGCAACAGCTAGAGTCAAGTAGAATGAAGCTTACTCAGATTGAACAAGATCTGCAAAGAGCACGCGCACAGGTTTTATTAGAGCATTTGTAAAATTTATATAAAGTTACTGATGAAAACTACTTTTTTTTTTTTTTTTTGAAGAAAATATTATTTCAATTTATTGACATTAAGATAATTATTTTGGGTTGTCTAAATGATAATATATAGGGGTTATTCTTGGGTGGTTGTGGTGGCGCGGGTGGAAATCTCAGCTCTGGTGAGTTTTCTTAAAGATACATGGTTATACTGATCATTCATAGTTCATGATGAAGGTAAATTTGCTTTAAAATAAAAGATATCTGGAAATTAAATAAATTAAAAGCAATGCCTTTTTGTCATGTATTTTGTAAGAAAGCCATATGGTGGCCAGTGATTAGGTAAAAGGGGGATTGCGTGTAAAAGAATGCCAACATAAACTTAAAGTAGAACTTGACCATACCAGCGTTCAGATCAACAGGAAAATGCTCCTTTTTTCTTTGGTTTTTTGTTTTTTAACAAAAAATAGACACAACACGGCCACCATTTGCCATTTTAGAGTGTACAATCACAAAAATTAAACAAAATTAAATTTATAAATTGAAGTAATTTTATGTGATTTGTTAAATCTGCTTAATAATAAAAATAATTTTATAATCTAACAAATCATATCAAATTACATCAATTTATAAAATTAATTTTATATAATCACTTTGTGATTAGCGTATTTCTCTTATTGTATTGCCAAGTTGTTTGTTTTTGTTTTTGACCGACATTTGATAAATATGAAACTATTCAACGAATTCGATTATCTATTTCGCAGACTTTTCCAAATTCGACAATAAAAAATAAAAAAAAACCCATTCCCGTCTCTTTCTCTATTTTATTTTTTTTTCAAATTTCAAACGATATTTTTAAATCTCGTGAGGTTGTTTGGCTTTTCTGAAACATATATAAAAGACATCATTATATTTTGTTTAACTTTCTGTGAATTATTGATCCAATAAGGTGACAACTTTTTCACTTTTAGTAACATAAAAAGCGCTTTAATAATATAATTAATGCAAATTATTCTTTTCATGGATATATATCATTGCTATATAATTTGTGGTTCTAACATATCACATGATTGAAGATAATCCTTATATATAAATATAGTTGTGATTGTGAATAATATTATATATTATATTGCTGTTTCGATTTTGTTGTAGGAGCTGCAATATTTGACATGGAATACGCAAGATGGCTGGAAGATGAGCACAGGCTAATGGCGGAGCTCCGGACAGGATTGCACGCACATTTATCGGACGGCGATCTTAGATTAATCGTGGAAGGATATATTTCTCATTATGATGAGATTTTCCGGCTGAAGGGAGTGGCCGCCAAATCTGATGTATTTCACGTCGTTACTGGGCTGTGGATGACTCCGGCCGAGCGTTGTTTCCTCTGGATAGGTGGTTTCAGGCCCTCTGATCTCATCAAGGTACAGAAGTACATATATTTATCTTCTTTCTGGTGTACGATTTTGTTTGTTTCATTTTGGCAGTAAAATGCAGAAAAACCTTCAAGATGTAAATGTAAAGTTACCATTGATTGGACTGCAGCAGCTATACTATTCCTGGAAAGGAAAAACTTTATCTGCCACCAAAAAAGTTACATTTTTCTAACTGTGTTTTTTTTTTTTTTTTTTTTTTCTGTTTTTGGCTTTTTGGGGTTCGTGTTTTGTTGGAATTATCAGATGTTAATAGGTCAATTAGACCCATTAACAGAACAGCAATTGGTGGGAATTTACCGATTGCAACAGTCGACACAACAGGCTGAGGAGGCTCTATCTCAGGGTCAGGAGCAGCTCCAACAGTCTCTGATCGAAACCATCGCTGCCGCAGGGCCTGTCATTGATGGCATGCAGCAGATGGCTGTTGCCTTGGGCAAGCTTTCCAACCTCGAAGGCTTCGTTCGCCAGGTACGCACGCACGCACGTAATAATTAAACTATAAATGTATGTTCTTTTGGCCTATATTTTTACATAATTGGCTGACAGGTTGGACCTGTTTGCCATAGGCACTACCATATAAATATATATATATATATAGCAACACAGTTAATTTAACGATGAAGATTACTTAGCTAGGGACATTTGCATGAGTCATGCACATAGACGTGCACCTCATCTATATAAAAGTACTACTCTTTAGCTATATATATATATGTATATTTTTCTTCTTGCTGATTAATTAACACAATTTTTTTTGCCATATATTTAACCGCTGGAAAGATATATTATAAGACTTTGCTATGAAATTTGGTCGTGATCGATATACGTATGCTTAATTATTTGTTTAGGAAAAGAAGTATATCTATATATAAGAT
>QEOT01007608.1:115422-134366 GCA_003123785.1 Pterocarya stenoptera
TGAAAGTGATGCATGCCGCCTGTTGGAATAAAAAAATCCTAGCCAGACCAATAGCTGCTATCATCAACAAAACTTTATAAATAATTTGGGAGTATTATTTACGAAATAATTAATTAACTGAAAAGTATATAAAAATGTTCTTTGCTTTTTTTTAATATTCTAGATTGGAATAGTCCAAATATGTAGATAAGATGCATTCATCATGAGTTTCAATCTAGCTAGCTCAATGGATATATATGTTTAGTTTATGTCCATCCATCCATTATCATGTGCCCTTGCAGTTCTATGCTAGCTAGGGCGCCCACATCTCAAGTACTCTAAATGGTGGTTTTGTGAATGGTTTCAAATATATATATAATTAATATGTTTTTGTATATATATTAATTATAGGTCAGATTGTTGTATTTGCAGGTAATTTGATTACATGATTTGTTCATAAATTTCCTAATTATTAATATTGGTTCATAATTAATTTCAAATTAAACTCAGGCCGATAACTTGAGACAGCAAACCCTCCATCAACTTCGTCACGTATTGACTATCCGACAGGCAGCAAGATGTTTTCTTGTAATTGGAGAATACTATGGCCGACTTCGAGCCCTCAGCTCCCTTTGGGCGTCTCGACCACGAGAGTAAGATTTTTTATATATATATATATATATATTTATATATATATAGTTCTTAATTCCTCTTTGAAATGGTAGACAGTTTCGATCTCATGCCACGTATATTTTAAAGAGAAACTGATGTTTTCATTCCCTTTTTTCCGCAGTCTACTCTGGCCTCTTGGTCCAAAGAATCGTATATTTTTTGTCTTGTGTGCATGCTTTTCAACTTAATAACTCAATTTTCATTTCGATTTTTTTGTGCCTGCATGTGTATGATCAGTACTTCACATGATCGAAAGCGAAAGGTGGCAGGCAGTACTGGCTACATTTGGGATACACCATTTCAGCCTAAAACTCTGGCACTTTTTAAAATTAGTGCATGTGCAAAACTAGCATAAGCAAATAGAAATGATTTATACAGTTTTAGGCCGGCATGTAAATTAGTTCGCAAACTAATTTTTGAAAATGGTCGACAAAATGGTATATAGATAACCTGGTTAGCAGGTTACTTCGTTTGCAATTAAAGTATTTTTTTTTTTTTTAATTTTCTTACATTCTACTGTTTTTTTTTTTTTTTTTTCAAAAAAGAAGTAAAACACATGATTAAGGTGGAAAGAAGTACGTGCATGGTAGCTTTTACGTAAAAACTTTATATAACCATCTATTATAATTATAATAAATATGTCTGCATGCAGGAGCTTGATGAGTGAAGATCATAACTCTTGCCAAACAACGGCCACCGATCATTTGCAAATGGTTCATCAATCTGCACACATTAACCATTTCTCAACCTTTTGAAGGAGATCATGATCCCACTAGCCACAGTAGTGATGCTGCCCGGCCCAAGGAAATCGATCCTTATCTTGATCTAATTTGCTTTAATGGCGCTAGCTAGCTAGCTGTTGGCCGCCAGATATCTTCAAAGATAATATACATACTTTAGAGGCGATAGGACATGACTACTTCTTTTAGCTTCTTTTTATCCTCGATCTGCCTTTTAATTAGTAGTATCTTTAAATATATATATATATATATAATTACTACGTACGTACGTTATGATCTTGTACATATAATTAATTTCATCTACAGCTTGCTTAAAGCATGATCAGAAAGAAAGATCCAAATTTTTAGTATACATGATATATAGCTGTAAATTCATGTTGAGCATGTTGTTCTTAATTCCTTCCAGTACTAGATCCTTTCGTACGTTCTCCTTTTAATTTTTCTCTAATTTCTCTCCCAAATTAATTACCTTACCTTCTTCGATCTAACTGGCCGCTATTGAATGATAAATAGGGCTATAAATTGAAAAGGCAAAGATCGATGGAAATTAGAGCTGCATTTATCTGAAGTGGTTGTGAGGGAGAGAGTATTAATTCTAATAGAACAAAAATTTAAAAGATCATTTGTCTTTTCTAATTAATGCATGGGTGTTGGAGGCCGAAGACCTTCATGTAGTACTGGAGAAGAAGATGGAGGTTAGGTTGCATGCATGCAGGTGAAGTACTTCATTTATATCAACAGGTCAAATACGTGTTATAGTAATGCAAACATACAAGCAGCCAGGAATTAAGGAGATCAGAAACTCTTAATTTTATTCAAATTCATGCATATTAATGGAACAACTTGCACAAAGGACATGGCCAAAGTTTGATGGGAAAATGCATATCAAAATATCATAATTATAACAACTAGTTCCAGCTTCATCTATAAGGTTATTATAATATTGACATGCATATAATTGCTAATTTTCTAATTATTAGGTCAAGTATTTATATATATGAGTGATAAATTAATATTTCTACAACTTAATAATTACTATATGGACTACATTATCTTTTTTATCTTCTTTCTCATCTCCTTGGATCTTTTGCTTAGCCCTGCTCCTTGATCCGTTGCTTTCAAGCCAACAAACCCTATCGAATCGTCGATGATGATGGCCTCTTCCCTTCAGGCTGCGCCTCTCCTACTTCGATATTCTTCCAACCTTTTCCTCTTTACCAGGATTTGTTTTCCCCAATATGTGCTCATGATCCATCAAGCTAGGAGTGGGGAGTTCTGGACATCTCCTGTAATTCCCAAGATTTAGTCAAATCTAGTGCCTTAACTTGTTTTTTTGTCATGGCTGAATCTGTCCTCCCAATTAACTGACAAACAAATGGCCTCCATGGTGGGACTGGATCGAACTACTTCATGTAGGTACCCATTTCTCCTGTACGTATGCATGATGTTTGTAGTCTTTATTTTGAAAATAATAAAGTGTTCCGACTGTTCTATATTCGAATAATTATCCAATAATTAAACTTAAAATATGGGCTGCATTTTGAGTTAATTAAATATTTGATCACAATTTCTTATACTTTGAAACCAATTAATTGATGATGCATATATTAAATATTATTCTTGAGCAATCAAAGCAAGTATTTATATCAAAAAGAATTAATCTAACGAATACTGAATCTAATAATGTTTTCTTCTTTATTAATTAGAATTGTTCTTTGAGAAACTTAATTCGAATTTTCAGCCAATAGAAATTCAGTACTGTCACGACAAAGTACGATACCTGCAATTTGCTGAAAGTTAGACACTCAAAAGATTGCCTAATATTCTTGATATGTTGTCTAGTAAATTAGATATATAATATCAAGTACTACAAATTAAATGTGATAGTAGTACTGGTTTTTCAGTACATTAATGATCAATATGTTAGGTAAGAAAACTAATTAGCCTTGCACAGCTAGCTAGCTAGCACATGATGTCAAGCATATAATATAATATATATAGGCCATCTATTCAGATTTTCCTAGAGCGACCGGTACCTCATTTGCCAAATTATAATATATATGTATATATATAGACACATTATGAATTTATATATATATATAATATATATGGGTGGGTTTCGCCAAAATTGAAAAATTGATACTATTAGTTGAAAAAATTAAAAATACAAACATATAAATATAATCAAAGAAAGGTGTTGTGGTCACGTACCGATCACCCCAAGCAGGGATGAAAACAAGTGGGGCTGGGGTGATCAGCTGCATGCATGGTCCTTAATTGGTTTTAAAAGTTTTTTATTTTTAGTTTATAATTAAATTAATTATATGTTGATTTAAAGTACTGAAATTTGGTCTTTACTAGCTAGCTTATAGCCATTCTGTTCCGATCGAGGTACATGCAGGCTTGTCAGATCCACCCCACTTGGCCAAAAAGTCACCTCGTGACGACGGTGGGGTGGTCAATACTAGCCCCGGCCCCTTAATTGGGATATTGCATGGTCAGTCAGTTATGTCAAGGGTTGGCCAGTCTGCCAAATGTTCTAGCTGTTAGCTGATTTTTTTTCAAAACCAACTGGCATCCAGTCAGATTATGTACGTACTAATTACTTGACAACGTATATATAGTATGTATATATATATGCATATGTATATATATGATTGTCACGTCAATTTGTATATGAATCTTGTACTATATATATATATATATATGTCATGTGCGTGTCCCAGCTGATTCTTACTCAATATATGAGTTTTATATGATCTCAGCAGCACAGCACGCATGCTTCCATGGGTTTATTGTGAGAAAGATTACATGCATGCATGCATCATCCGGTGTGCCTTTCTTGTTTGTGTTCATGCATGTGTGTTCGATCGTCAAAGCAAGAAGGCTTTCTACTTACGTACGTTTTAGCGAAAAAACAAGACGACAAGCAGATCTCAGTTGCAAAAGCCAATAAATCCGAACGCCCAACCCAACATATAAGACAGACCTAACTGGCTTGACAACAGAGACAACCTCTAGATGTACGGTGGGTAAAGCTTGCAACAAGTATCATGGGTTTTCGCGGCGACTATCATATTCGATTTTTTTGATCATGATCTAGTGGTCACAAATGTTAATAGAGAACAAAATATATCCATAAATGATAATAATCATCGAAAAAACTTAGAGCTATCTTTATATATGATATAAATTATCGCAAATACTAAAAAAAAAAAAAACCCATCGACTAATTATTCTATAAAAAAGAAGAAAATTTTTATTGGAAGACCTTGATTATATATGTGTGTAATGGTCCATATATATATATATATAGTGGTAAGTTATTGGTTGACCTGTAGTACATGTACATGGGTGATCGATACGAGTTTGACTATGTAACCACCACAGTAGTCCTTAGACCTAGTTTTCCATCGCAACAGTCTATCGAGTTTTTGATTATGGATTAACCAACACTCTTTTAAGTTCCAGGATGATGTGTCACTACATCTCACAGTTGCCTAAACAATCAACCATGTTCAACTAAAGCTCTTGAGTTCTAGTAGACTTCATGCCCTCACATACAATCAACCATATTTTCTTTCTTTTTTTTCTTTTTTAATTGTTTTCATCCCAAAATCTACTTTTTCCAGTCATGAACAACCGTGGTAGAACAGTTGTCAAGCTAACCTCCTAAGGTTATTCCATATATAGTTTTGAAGTCACATACTATTGTTCCCAAGACTAGGGCTGGGTGGCGTTGCCACCAGTGTTTCAAATACCGTACCGTACTGGCCGGTACGGTCGGAATTTTTCGTACCGGCCACCAGACCAGTACAGAAATATTAACGTTTCGTACCGGCCGAAATACCGACCGTACCGGCCTGTACCGGTCATACCGGCCGATATTTCGGCCTGTACCGGTCTGTGTACCGGCCGATATTTCGGCCTTTCATTTTTTTTTTTTCATTTTTTCAAACTATAAGCTCATTTTTTTACTCCCAATTTAGACTAGATTATTTATAATTTATATATCTATATATTTATACATCAATTATTCATATATAGACTATTATTTTAAAATATAATTTATATATATACATTTATATATATAATTTATTTACATATCGACTATCCCGAAACGATACACGAAACGGTACCGGTACCGAAATATTTCGTTCCAGTGTCTTGACCGGTACAGCATCCGGTACGGTATTCAAAACATTGGTTGCTACCCCGCCCCAACCCGTTTGGTATACGTCTAGCCAATGCGGGGGGCCCCCATTCGTAGACGGGGGGCGTGTGGGAGGTGTGGGAGGATGCCTGTATGCAGCTAGGAGCTAAGGCAAGGCCCGGGTTGGGCCCAAGCCCACCCGAAGTTTATCTCATCCATCGAGCTCAGGCCCCATGCATATACGTTTAAAAAACACTTTTCTTTAATAAAACAACATCGTTTTATTTAGGTTTTATTTTTTATTTTTAAATAAAAATGATGTAAATGACTTAGGCTTAAAACCTAACCCTGTCCCCCTGTCTTTTTCTTTCCCCTCTCTCTTTCCTATCTCAGTCTCTCTAACTCTTCCTCCCCCCGTCTTCTCTCTCTCTCTCTCTCTCTCTCTCTCTCTCTCTCTCTCTCTCTCTCTCTCTCTCTCTCTCATTTTCCTCCTCCTCCCCGACTCCTCCACTTTTACTTCTCCTCCTCCTTGACGCACAAAATTGAATGGTCGTGTGTTTGCAAAGGGAACCACGGCCACATGTGGCAGTGGTTTTGCAAAGAGGCCCTCGACCATTCGTGGTCATGGTTGTGTAGAGTTGGCTCAAATGTTGTTTTGAATTTTTTATTTTCTAATTTGTTGTGGATTTTTGGTTGTTTTGAATCTTTTGGCAGTTTCTAATTGTTTTTAACTTTCTCTCCGTAGGTGGGCGGTGGGGTGAACGATCGTAGGGGCCAATTTGCCCCTTGGGAGTTCTAACGGGGGCACCCTTCCACCAAGAGTGGTGTCGAGGTACAGTGGCCCAAAGTAGGGCAAACCTTCCCAACTCTATAAACTTAGCGACATACTACTCAAGAGTCATACTGCCTTGAATCAAACTTGAAAACTCCCTTCCTTTCTGTTGCTTCATGATGGCAGGGAAGAAGCGGTCGTCAAACTCTCTCTTAAACCGTTGCCTAGCAATAGCTTGCATCAATCCCAACTCCATGACAAGTAGTTGCCTCTTTGTGTCCGACCAGACAACAGCTTCTCCTTGCAACAAATAGCTGGCATACAACACCTTTTGGTTTTTGGTGTTCCCACAAATCTCGAAGGTCCTCTCAAGATCCTTAATTCATTTCCCAACCATCATAGGTCCTTCGGTTCTAGAGAATCTCGAGTATCGGTACACCAAGAAACGTTCATAGGAACACCCTTTTTGCTCAACAAGTTGGTGCAAAGCCTGTTGCTGTTGATCCACGTACGTCCATTGTTGCTGAAGCTACTGCTAGAAAAGTTCTTGCTATCACTGCAGCATGCCCGTCATGTGGTTGATGGCTTGAGCCATAACGTAGCTTCCATCTCCGTGTGAACATTCCTCCTCACATGTCTCCTTGGTTTGCTCATTGCAGGGTAGCCTTGGTCGTACCATGATGTATTTCCTCTTATAAGATCCTAACTTTATCATGCCCGCATACTCCGAGACTTCCAAGAATTCAAACCTATTATACTAAGATTAAAGCCTAACTCTAATATTGTACCTAGGTGATTAAGAATTTATGCAGAGACATAATTGCTCTAATACCATCAACTATGACTCCCTTGGCCCTCGCTTGTGATTTGGCAGAAAACAACGATCTGAAGATGTGTTCTGCATGGGCCACACCTCTCGCAAATGTGATAACTAGTGTGTTTATATGCTCAGCATACGAGTGGATAAAGATTCCTAGTGGAAATATATAAAGGGCATGAACAAATACTATGTGCATCAGTGCCAAAGAAAATTATTAAAACACATCAAACTATCTATAAGTCATAACTCCAAAATCGCCGGGATATTAAAGGCTATGAATTTTCCACCAAATCGCTAAAACTAACATAGTCGAATATATATATATATAAATAGCCCATTCGGAGACAGGTCCTTGTCCTAATCCTCTGTTGCACTAGATCTTCTTGCTCATGATCACCTTCCTTTCTTATATCTGGACCAAAGTCTACGATTCACAAAGCGAAATTATAGTGGGACTACCACATTTCATTCATTAACGTGTGTGCCACGGTCTCCCCTAAAAATGGTTGTTCACACGCTCCGGCTCCGTTCATCGCACTGCAGGGAATGACCACGCATATGACTTCGTTATAAGCAACACTTGGCTTCACACCCCATCGTTCTCTACCCTCAACCAATAGAGAGGCAACAACGTCAATATGAGAGCATTATCATCTTATATTAGCCAGTCGTTTGCCTACCGACAACTCAAAGAACGTCACTCAATTCTTAACACTCCTAAGTAACCAGAGGAGCTCCATCGAGATAATGCTCCATCTCAACTTGGGGTTGTGATTCACGTACACACCCATTTACTCCTCTTTTGTTTAAAAATAGAAACCATACACTTCACAAAAATATAACGTCTTGTTTTAATAAAATTTGAGAGCAATATTGCCTAAAAAGACTAGCTTTTATTTGGAGATAATTCTTCAAAATAGCGTACACACCATGGTAAAAATTTGGCCAACAACTAAATCTCTCGGACTTACTCATTATCGTATATCGCTCGGCTTTGCTTGCTAGCTATGACATATTTCTTGTCTTTGACTTGCTCGCTATCGTGTATTGCTTGAACTTGGACTTGCTCGCTATCACGTGCTACTCGGCCTTGGTTATTGCTCGACCCTCTGCTTTTGCTGGCCCAAATATTGCATTCTCTTACTCTTGGTCGCCTAAATCTTAGCTCACCTTCCTTGCCCAAAACCGCCTTCCCATGCCATCTTGAGAAATAAGATGCATGCTACCACTCGGGGTGTTCCTACCTTCGTTCTCACACCCAAACCTTATTATGCACAACCCTATGGGTTGTATGAAATATTGCCCGCTAGTTTTACTAATCCTAAACGATTACAATTTTCCAAAACATGGAATATTGGTTTTGCTCTAGATTACTTACATGTGCACCAAACTACATTTCCATATCAAAACTGAATATCCAATAGGATTAAGATGAGAATTTTTGAAAATTTTATGAATAGTGTTAAGATGAAAGTTTAAAATATTATTTTTTAATATTATGATTGTTTTAGGATTTGAAAAAGTTAGATTAAAATTTGAAAAAGTTGAATTGTTTATTATATTTTATATGGGGATTTGAAAAAGATGTAATGATGAGATGAGATGAGATAGAGATGAGAAATCTCATCCCTCCCCCCAAACATAATCTTAGTTGACTTCATTGTGTCCCAAGAAGCAACTAAGCTATTTTGTACTCTATACATAGCAATACCCATAGAGATCACAATACTCCTCCTTTCAGTGCTTCATTTACCTTAATATTTTCCTTTTCTTCATTCTCTTGTTTTTGGATTCGTACCAATTCTGTGCACATGCTTTCATTCTTAAGAAGACGACGATTTATATATGAACTAGTAAAGTTCTGCCCTAAATCCTTGTAATGTTTGTCAAGAACATGATGAATTATGTATGCATTCAAATAAAGGAAATCGATAAAATAAAACACATCGAAACCATCTTTTCCAAGCCTTTTTTTTTTTTTTTCAACCCAATTTTTCAAGGCCGTATAAATGTTTCCGTGCTTGATGCTTCATCCATGTCCAAGCAAATGCAATAATATCTCTTTTATTGGAACTCCAAATATGTCAATTCTGTCGCAATGATGCAAGACAATGTCATATGAGCAAGTAAAAAGAGTAGGGTAGGGTTTTGTTTATCTCTTCCCTTTTTTTGTTCCTTTCTGTTTGGAAGCAAAAATTCACATGTTGTGCAAATGCAAGAGCTCTATTACATCATTTGTAAAAGATGTCCTTGAGAGATGATGATCAGGAATTACAACTTGTTGGCATGATTGAGGGATAATGCCAATGTATTTGGTAAAGTTTTGACTCTGAACTCTGACCCACTGCAAGTTGAGATATTTGGGGGACCAAATAATTCTGATTTGTGTATTTATATATATATATATATATCACATTTTCAGCCGTACTAATTACGTTAATTGTTCAATTATCTCAGGAAAAACGTTTCCAAAACCTAGAAAAACATGATAATCACTTTGGACATTGTTAAAATTCTGAGCTTTTTGTCAAGGTGAAAATCCAATGACCAATTTAGCAATAAAACCATAAAAAAAAAAAGAATGCGAGGAAGTTGAAAATAATGAAGCCCACAGCAAAGAATCCAAGGATCAGTTTTGACACTTCGAAAACCCAACCAGGGAAGAGTACCAATTGACAGGACCCTTAAAATTATCATTATATTTTCTGTGCCCTATAAAGTCACTCATGTAAAGATTTATCAAGCGCGTAAACTGCTCCCACAGAGCATCATTAATGGACATTTACACTGACATATTGCCACTCTCAAATTTCTATCTTCTGTAACAATAAACACAACAAAAAATACCATTGTTTCAGTTGGTTGCAATTTACAGTGGTTTATCTTCAGCCATGTTTCTGCAAATTAACAATTCAAATGTTTCTTTGACCAATGAGGTATTGACCCTATGGACAAAAGCTGATAGTAAGACCATTTATATGAACGAGAAACCAGGGGAAGTGGAGATATGTACCTGCCTTGGAGAGAGATTAAATGTAATAAACTTTTGGTACTGGGAAGGAACAGTTACAGTTCAATCTGTAATTACAATTTTTTATCAGCTTCCTTGAGCTCGACCAGTCTTGACCTTCCCCGTCAAGCTTGGTTCTATAATCATAATCTAACGACCAAAAAGAAGGGGGTTGATCGAATAATTGTTGTCAGATAAGCATTTTCAAATCTGAGAGATCATCCATGGGTATTTCAAGACCTATGGAATCGTGGTCTTGCAAGGCATCTTCGTCAAAGTCTAACCAAGAACTGAAATCTTGATGTCCATCTACACCCAGTACATCCATTGAGTCAAGTTCATTAGGTTGCAAGTTTAGGGGAAGGGATTCCTCTGCCTCTTTACGTGATTCCTGAGGAATATTACTGGGCATGAGTGACCCTACTTCTTTGCTCAGTTTGTTGCGGACCATAGCCGCTGGTTGACTAGATCCATGAACTGGCAGACAAGCAGGATCTATCACTTCCATTAATGACAGATGATTGCTCTTTTGCCTGGGCTTTGCTTTTGTTTTGCGTTCACTGTGGAAGCTGTCCAATGAGGAACGACCTGCTCCAGAGACAGAGTTACTTAAATTATCTTCTTTCCAATCCCCGTCTCTCTCACTTCTCTTTCCCTTTGATCCACCAAGAACAGTGCTGTCAATAGCTGATGTCACCCTTGAGGAAGCGCTCCCAACAACATCATCAATCCGCATTTCCCTCTTCTTTCCCCTAATGAGCACAGAGCTATGCTTCGAAGAAGCTTGTTCAAAAGTGTGAATGACACTTTTGGGGGCATCTGAAGAACCTCTGTCAATATTATCACTAAGGGAATCATATCTCTCAAAAGCGCTAGTAACAGCTCCTGTCGTAGCACACAGAGATCCAACAGCTCATTGTCATTAAACCAACAATGACAAACAAACAAACAAAAAATTGCAGACGCTGCAGTTGAAACAGGTTTTTCTTAAAAAGGAAAAGTTGCTCAAAATAAAAGAAAAGGACAGCAAGCCACATTCATCTATATATTGCAATGTAGCTATTACGATGTATTCTTACCTAAAATAAAGTATACAGAAAGCAGATCATGTGTAAATTTAACTTGACATACCCGATCCCCTAGCTTCGGCTTGGTGGGGAGCTTCATTGCATGTATTACTGGCAGTTCCTGAACCAACACAGTCGACTGATTGTGTGTCATTATTGCATGGAGGAACAGAGAAGATGACTTCCTTGAGTGCAGGCTCACTAAAGCAACTATTGCCAGTATCTTCAAATTTTTTACATCTAGCAAGAGTGCGCTTGACAAAAGCTAATGCAACTTGTTTTGAAACCTTCTGGACCGCATTTTTTGAAACACAACTCCTCCGGCTAGCCTGTAATAGATCAATTTTACAGAAATTAATGGTTCATGGTCCATGAAACACCACTGGATCACTTACTTATCTGGTCAGATAACCACCTAGTATAATACCATAATGCTGAAACTAGGTTTCAGATCCCTAGAGTTCAAGGCATAGAGTGAGAGAGAGAAACACATGAAGTTGGTCGTACACATTTACTATGGCAGCAATAAATGCTGTGGGGCCTGGGTCATGTGTCTCCAGTAGGGGATGCCCGTTCACACGACACACCGCTACCCGTGCACCAAGGGGGGAGGGGGTAAAATATTTTCCCTTCTTGTGATAACTTACTAGCATGAGATTATATAACGACACTGATGCCAAACTCACTGACTGAATAAACAAGCCATAATTTCGGTCTTAACTTAGAAAAAAAGTTAAGGCCAAAAGGCATAATATGTTAAACTTACAACTACAGACAAGCAACATTAATTATGTTAACCTTTAATGATAACCAATGACAAAAATTTCTCCCAATCCACCTCCAACATACAACAATCAATTAGGACTTAGCATGATGGACTACATTGCCAACCAAGCTAGATTGACTACTACAGATTTATACTATAGGATGCTCAAAATTAAAACACAAGAAATTGCATAAGACCATGTAAAAATTGAAATTCCAATCATCAACCATATAAAAAGCCATGCTACTAAAATTAAGACAATCCAACAACGTGACATGTATTAGATACAAAAATCGATGCATGTCTCTGACACTATTACACAGCTCCAAAAGTAATGTTCGAAAACATTTCAAAAATTTAATTATTAGTGCCAGATTAATTACAATTACAGCAGTAGCACCACTCAAGTAACCCCATTATCTAGCTCTACACACCCATGTTGAATTCACATGAACCTGAATATTGAACACAGTCCAACTTTTATTTTCTAAACACCCAATTTGGACCCAGAGTGGAAAATAATACAAAAGGTCCACAAATATCAAAAGCAAAATATGCTTTATGGCTCCAGACACCATAATAGACTACTATGCCCATGAAGTGGCCTAAAAACCCCCCAAACTACCCCCACTACATACCGTTATCATCACAATGCTACTGCTACACCCCTTCAGGCCACAGAGAGAGATACAGTTGCAACAAGACTTCTTCTCACAGTAAATGCTATTACAACCTGACCATTTTTTCCAACGCGCACACACACAGAGAAAAAAATCAAATGCAAAATTAATCTCCTGATTAGAAAGCAATTCTAGATGTCTATACCTCAAGAAACCACATAAATTTAACTCATATTTGATGGACTTAAAATTTTATCAATATAAATGATGATAGAATAATATAGGGACAGAACCAATTACCGTTCTTTTTTTGTAAGCTAACTCAATCAGTTGGTCCAGTGCAACTTCCTCCATTATCCTGTGAATGAGGCTTTTACTTTAATGAAAAAGAATTTTTTTTTTTTTTTTTTTGGGGGGGGGGTAGTTCTCTCAATATTGAAAGAAAAAATAGTTTTACGAATATATAACATCAATTCAAGTCTTACCTTCTTTCGACATCTCTCCCCTTTTGAACAGCATCATTTATTTTTCCCAAGTTTTTCTTCTTTATCCCAATCTACCATGTAGTCAAAAGCAATATTAAATACAAATGAGGAGGCCAGGTGTAAATAAAATACAAATGAGGAGGCCAGGAGTAAATAGAAATTGGGCGAAAATTTGAGTTAATCATGACAGAAACTGTAAAATAAAGAAAATAAAGAATCTTGAAGACACATTCTTACGAAAAACACTCTAACATATGCTTAAATATATTTAATAATATACGCTGAAGAAATTTATATATATATTGAGCAGGCCAACCTGTTGGTACAGTCCTTCATTAAGTTCCATGATGTCCTGATTAATCACATCTCCCTCAGCCAGATTAGGCTGCAATCAACAAGAAAGAAGCACCCACAGAGAAAGAAATAAAAATAAGGAACATAAACATATGTAACATCAGGAATTAGTGCCAATAAACTCATCAAGGAAACTTTTAAAATGTATCAAACACAATTCTTCCACGAAGCCTCTAAAATGAATTAATATAAGATATCAAGAAACCCTACCAATGTTTCTGGATACAAGCCAATACTCTGCAGTTCCAAGAGAAGTCTATCATCCAGGCTTAACAGCTGGTAATGGCAAGTAGAGGGAGACAGGTTGCCAGCACTTAATTCCCCAGGCTGCAGCTGACCAAGATTATCTAAAGAAATTTCACTGGTGGGTCCCAGATCAAAATGTGAGAATTCATCATCTCCCCGCCACCATTCATTGCTATGTAAAGAACTGGACATGGTTGGGTTTCTTAGTGAGTTAGATTTGACACTGCTGTCACAAGAGAGTCTGTCTAAGTAATTACTCTGAGTCTGAGAATCCACTTTCGACTCAACCTCAGATTCCATTTTTTCCCAGTCTTTGGGTTCAATATCAATCTGGTAACATGAACCACAATGAGAATCATCACTACCATACTGCAGAGACAACGTTTTTCCTTCACTGTGGTGGTAAAATTCTTCAATTTCATCTTCTTCTATCAAAGCAGAAAGAACTCTTTGGTACAATGGAGTAAACTTGTCTGACTTTCTAGTGTCAAATCTTCCATTTAAAGAATCTGTCTCAGC
The DNA here is from genome assembly GCA_003123785.1 of Pterocarya stenoptera. Lineage (NCBI taxonomy): Eukaryota > Viridiplantae > Streptophyta > Magnoliopsida > Fagales > Juglandaceae > Pterocarya > Pterocarya stenoptera. The sequence goes on from QEOT01007608.1 coordinate 129,626, forward strand.
TGATTCTTGATGGGATTGGCTTCTTTTTCTTACACCAGAAAATTCATTAACTTCTTTAAGCTCATCAACACCCTGCGAGATTGGAAGAAATTAGCAATACATCAATATTCAAAGATTTTGGCTTCAGTTATTTGTTTTAGTTACGTTGAAATTGACATAAAATTTATATCAGTCATCGGAGGTGTAAGGTATCAACATGAAAGCCTTACTGTTTTAGCAAAAATCTTTTCTTTTTTTAATAAAAACGATAAGTTGAGGAAATGTACTACTAATTGCGTACCGAGACATTATTATATGCAATGCCAAACACCTGAGGCATATTCTCGTCAAGCTCCTCTGCAAAACTTAGCTGATACAATATAACCAGAAGAAAGAAAATTGTAAGCCTCAATCCCAAAGATACTTATATAAAGTCTCAAATTCATCTGTGTCACAACAATTGCCTGTTGCTTCAAGTAGGACAAATCCTCAGAGCTGACAGAAGCAAAAATAGCTTCCATTTTATTCCAAAATGGACCAGAACAAGCAAGACCTGCATAAACAAAGCTAGCATATGTGATAAGTACAAACAATACAAAAAATACTGCTTTTCGAAAGTGAAATCACCACTGGCCCAAAAGCTTAAGCCGATGGGAAGAGTTAGATTTTAATATCTATATATTATCCTCACATGTGGATCAGACTCCTTATTAAGTGAGTCCAACACGTAGAATATTTAATTAATGTGGTGACATGTAGAGTCCTGGTTCGAACTCAGGACTTCTGCTTTGATACATGTGAAATCACCACTTGTCTCAAAAGCTTAAGTTGATGGAAAGAGTTAGATTTTAATATTTATATTCTAAACACCGGAGAAGAGCTAGAATTAGGATACATAAATGAATAAAAGTCAAAAGCCATACTACTAGCATTACGAGCAGCATTTGCAGCTACAAATAGTTCGTCACGATCATCATTAGATTCACCTGGAAAATTATACTACCAACAATTAAAACCATGAATAACTGTGGTAAATTTAAATCAAGGAGATATACAATCAGCCTACAATATCTCACACAGAACTAAATTACTCAGACACTCAGCACTTATGCATATACTATTGAAAATGGAACAATCAAAAGATAAGCCAAAAACCTATGAATGCATAGAAATGATAAGAAGAAGAACAAAAAAAAATAGAGGTTTGCTAGGTTAGCTAGACTACAAGCATGAAAGCTCATCTAAAACGCATTACATTGAAATGCAATAACTGCAGTAACAAGATGCGAAAATATGTCAAATACAGCCAGACAGGTTAATATAATTCTGATGTTGCAACCAAACTTTGATATTTGTAATGTCTAAAAAAACTTTCAAATAGTCGAAAACATTTTGAATAGATTTAGATCCTATGAAAAACAGAAATCACAACTTCTGTACACGAGCAAGATGAGGATTCATGGTTTAATTGAAAGTTACCTGTAAAATTCAAAGAATTACTGTTTACTATTGGCCCAACACGAATTAAAGCTTTGTGGTCTTTCAACTTTTTTGAAGGAGGACGACCTGATTTACTGAGATCCAAGAAAGCAGTGATTGATTCAACAATGAGATTCCTCACAAATTATATAGACAAATCAAATTCCCAAATCCTTATTGCACAAAAGTGAAAAGTTGAATGAACCTTCTATTCTTTTCAGAACTAGGCCTCAAGCTTTGCAGTGGCTTTGTCATTGTTAGAGTCTCCAATTTCTCCACAGCTGGAGGAATTCGTGGCCTTGTTAAGGATGAACCCCTTCCACTCCTTCCATGTCTCTGCACACTGTCTCCACTATCATTATTTGGCATTTTATTCTTTTTTGTGGGCAATACAAAGGCACCAGTTTTATGGATTCCAACCAAGCCAATGTTGCCATTATCAAACCCTATCTCTTCCAATTTGTTTTCAATACCAACTGATTCTTCACTTTCAGAAAGGCCAAATGGAGATGAAACATTTTCAGGTTCCTTCTTAACTTTTAGGGTATCGTTATCAACACTGCTGGCCAGTAGTGATCCCTTGGTCCCAAGAGACGAAGTTTTTGCACAAAAATGAGTACTAGCAAGGCCTTGAGATGGAATCTGAGCTGCAGCTTCGTTTGAGACCGTTGGAACTAAAGTTGATCTCCTTGTGCGTGAATTTTTATGTGGTCTCTGGCCAACCCACTGGGCCATAGGATGCATTGATGAACCTGTGGACATTGTACGCCTTTGGTTATTGGTCACACCTACAACTGGACCTTTATTTAAACCTGCAGTCTGTTTCCAAGCTGGTAAGGCTCCAGATGAATGGTAAACATTAGGAGATGAATCTAGCCCCATGACAGAACCAGTTCGTGGTGCCCTAGAAACCCTTCCTTTTACCATAGTATTAGGACTGCTAGCTGGAATATCCTCCTGAATATTTGACCTAACAAAATAAAGCCACAAACAAATCAACATCACCATAACCACCAGGATGAAAGCATGAATATTAAATATGTCAATGCAATCAGATCCAGATCATGATAGCCGTCACTAATTATGTAATTCTGATTCTGCAACTCCACTAGAAAAGAAAATACAAACCTTTTGTTTCCTTTTGCTAAAAGTCTCTGTTCCGATATAACTGCACGGTCCCTTGGAAGAGGGGCACGCTCCAGCTCATTCCTGACTACCGTGCACGCATCTGAACTAGCAGCTTCAAATGAACCATCCAACTTGTTGATTCCACTAACTCCAGGGGAAGATTTCAATCTGTAACAGATGAAAAGACCAAGTACAGATGTTCATTCTTTCTATTCCTTTCACTCATTATTTATTTCATTACTGGAGGATTATATGGAACAATTTTGACTAACAGCACAACAATGCCTCAACAAGCAGTACACAGGAACAATTGTGACTACTGAGCAGATTGCAGTAGCAAAACTCTTACCATTTACCAGTGACGACAAGCAAAATAAAAAGGCAACAAAAGAAGTCCTTAAGCTTCTCCACAATATTCTCACGATCCTCAAAGCCCCAATCATTCTGCTCCCTCAAATGCACCACATGAAGCATATCCAGATGGGGAGGGATGAAGGAGCAAAAATAAGATTATCCAAGAATACCCGCATAACAAAATTTTTGGATAGCTTGTCCTTCATTCCCCTCCCATCTGGCATGCCAACCAGATGGAAACAGATGGAAAGAATACAGAGGGATTTCTTATGCGTGGATGGAGGAGAAAAAATTCCACCTGGTAACTTTGTCCAAGGCATGTGCCCCCATATCAGTGGGAGGTCTAGGGATTTTAAAATTAATCCCTTTTAACCATATGTTAATGAGAGAGAGAGCCTTTGAAGTATGCTGGGAGATTTGGAGCTAGTGAGGTTTTTTTATGACCTGTAACCTCACCTAGACAGGGCCTTCCAGACCCACCCTTGGAGAGTACCCGGGATGCATGACCCCATTCATTAGAATTGTGTATTAAGTAATCCAGGAGAACTAGTGCAGACTCAAATCCAAGACGTCTCAATCCACAACTTTAGGGAGATTGATGGGGATTATGGGATCTGTCTATGCAAAAACATTCACAAAAGTTTGAAATCTCTAAATTGATCAGATTCAAGGTGGAAAATTGCTCCCAAATCGGGCCTATGCACCCCCGGGATTAGTCGGGACACTGTTCCAAGACACCTGATGCCAATAAAAAAAAAAAATCGCTCCCAGATCAAGTTCTAGCACAATGTATTGTGTGGATAACAACCTCTCAAGGGGTCTTCCTAGTCTTGCTCAATATTGCACGGGTTAAGGGTGCTTTGGTGGCATGTATACACACACACACACATATATATATATATAAATAACCAAAAGATAAGAGTTTTATTAATAGGTCTCACATATGGTGAGGAAAACCATGCCAACAGTATACCACCTTGGTGAAAATCCAAAAACCAAAGTGGCAAAAGAGAAAAAGAAACATTTTTTTTTATGATGAAAACTAGTGGAATAAAATATATATATAAACGATATATAAAAGATATATATATATATATAAAATCTATACTTAGAAAGAACAAGGTAAACTTTGCAACGTAGACTTGGAATACCAGCTTTGTCAAAACCTCATTGGTAGATATTTACAAACTTCAAATGACACCATTCAATGGGAGATAGAATTTATTAGAACCGCACAAGATTGAAAGAAGGATCTCTTTTCCTCATTCTATGTTGCCGAACTTTCAATGATGCCTATACACATCATAAGCAATGAGGCCATGTTACATCCAAGAATTACCACCAAGCCATCCAGTCACCTACCTTGTCCACTTGAAATGCATGTATTCAGGGTTCACTACACTAAAGATCATGGTGTCATCTGCAAATAGAAGGTGCAAGATAAGAAGTCCTTCAACATTATCACTCCCTACTGAAAAACCTGGTAATGAAACCCCCATCACCAAGGCCAAGATCATCCTACCGAATGCCTCCATCAACATAACAAACTAGATAGGAGATAATGGATCACCCTATTGTAGATCATGGGAGATGTTGAAGAAATTAGTGGGCGTGCCATTTATCAAGAAGTTAGTTGGCCAATATTTATGCCATTTAAAATTTATCGCATTGATTTGACAAGATTAATGTGTACTTGCCAAAATTCTACGAGAATATGTCAATAATTTTACATTTCTAAACAATCATTCATGAACTAAGGACAAAGTGTAAAAATATGCAGTGATCCGGACCAAGCATTTAA